>JXTB01000414.1:0-72757 GCA_002914805.1 Parasponia andersonii
TATTGTTATCATGCCCCCGCAAGATGGACGGTGCTGAGGTGAGTCCAATCTTGTTTGTAACGGTGGTGAATTGTTGACGAGATAGCGGCTTGGTGAGTATATCGTCAAGCTGATCGGAAGCTGAGACATGGGAGACTCTGAGTAGACCATTTTGAACTTGTTCACGTATGAAATGATAGTCCAAGGCAACATGCTTCATACGCAAGTGAAACACTGGATTTGCACAAAGGTTTGTGGTCCCAACATTATCACAATAAATCACCGGTTGATGTGGAATAGTGATGCCAAGTTCAGTTAAGAGAGAACAAATCCATTGTAGTTCTGCAGCCGTTGCAGCGACTGATCGATACTCAGCTTCGGTTGAAGAACGAGCAACAATTCTCTGTTTCTTGGAGCTCCAAGAGATAGGATTATGGCCGAGATAAACAATGTAAGCACTTGTGGAAGTAAAATCATCCTTGTTGCCGACCCAGTCGGCATCGGAGAATGCATGAAGAGCAAGAGATGACTTATGACAAAGTGTTATGCCATGATCTAAGGTGCCACAGAGATAACGAAGTAAGCGTTTGACAGCAGCCCAATGCTCAGTCGTTGGCTTATGCATGAATTGAGAGAGTTTGTTGACCATGTAGCCAATATCTGGTCGGGTCAGTGAGAGATATTGAAGGCTTCCAACAATGGTGCGATACTCTGTAGGATCAGATAAGGTAGTACCGGCATGCAAGGTCAGAGGCGGACTCGTTGCTAGAGGTGTGGAGGCTGGTTTTGCTTCAATCATACGAGTCTTTTGAAGGAAATCAGCAATGTACTTTCGTTGACTGAGAAACAGACCATCAGCATGTGAGAGCACCTCAACACCTAGGAAGTAGTGTAAATTGCCAAGATCCTTTAGAGAGAATTGCGTAGAGAGTTGCTGTAGAAAATGATGTACAGCTTGAGTGTTGTTTCCAGTGACAATGATATCATCAACATAAACAAGAAGATAAAGAATAATTCCTTGAGTGTTGAATATGAACAGAGAGGCGTCTGATACAGAGTTATGAAAGCCGGAAGTGAGAAGAAATTGACGCAATTCATGATACCAAGCGCGTGGAGCTTGTTTGAGTCCGTAGATGGCCTTGCGAAGCTTGCAGACATGGTGAGGATTATCACGATCAATGAAGCCTGGAGGTTGAGACATAAACACATCTTCTGAAAGTGTGCCTTGAAGAAAGGCATTGTTGACATCCAACTGGCGAAGTGACCAGTCGTTGCTTATTGCTAGGTTAAGAACCAGGCGCACAGTGGTAGGTTTGATTACTGGATTGAAAGTTTCCGAGTAATCAACCCCCGGGCGTTGATGAAAACCTTTTGCAACCAGACGTGCTTTGTACCTGTCAACAGAACCATCATGCAAATATTTAGTACGAAAAATCCATTTACACCCTACCAAGTTTTGGGTAGGATGAGATGGAACAAGTTCCCACGTGCCATTGCGAAGAAGAGCATCAAATTCTGCGGACATGGCTTGTCGCCATTTGGGGTCTTTCAAAGCTTGATGAACAGTAGTGGGCTCAAGGGTGGGATGTTGAAGTTCAGTATTGAGGTTAAGTTTCTGAATTGTTTTGTGGATGTTGTGTTTGGAGCGAGTAATGATGCCTTTGGGAGAGGATGGCAGTGGATTAGTGGCTGTGGATGTAGTATTAGCGGGAGTAGATGATGGGGAGGTGGGTGATAATGTGAGAACTGGGTTGGAGTCAGAGATGGATGCTGGTGGAGATGAGGAAGGATGTTCTTGAGATTGAGATGATATTGAAAGGGGGGAGGACACAGACGGAAGGGCAGGTAATATCATAGAGCACCACTCAGATGTGGTTGATGAGGTGACACGAGGGAGAGTGAGATTAGAGTTAGCAAGAGGAAAAATAGACTCAACAAAATGTACATGACGAGAGATGTACAAACGTTTGGATGAGGTATCTAGACATAGATAAGCACTTTGAGTGGACGAATAACTGACGAAGAGGTAAGGAGTGGATCGAGGTTCAAGTTTATGAGATGTGTAAGGACGAAGCCAGGGATAACAGAGGCAACCAAAACTTCTAAATTTGTTGTAGTTAGGAACGGTGCCAAAAATTTTAAGAAATGGAGACTCATGGTTGAGAGTGGGTGTAGGAAGGCGATTTATAAGGTATACAGCTGTGGAAAAGGCATAAGACCAATAGGAGAGAGGCATAGATGCATGAGAAAGGAGTGAAAGTCCAGTTTCAACAATATGACGATGTCGACGTTCGGAATAGCCATTGTGTTCAGGGGTATGGGGAGGGGAGGTGAGATGAGAAATATCGTTTATTGTTAGGAATGAAGAAAGAGCTTGATATTCTCCGCCATTATTAGAGTAAAGTGATTTGATTTTACAGTTGAAGAATTTTTCAATCAAGACCTTGAAGCGAAGGAAAACATCACGAGTATCAGATTTGCGTTTTAGCGGATACAACCATATGTATTTGGTGACGTGATCAACAAAAATAATATAATACTTAAAATTGTCAATAGAATAAACCGGTGAGGTCCAAACATCCGTGAAGACAATTTCAAGAGGAGAAGAAGTGGATAAAGTAGACACAGAAAATGGTAATTTATGGCTTTTATTGCAGGAATAAGAATTACAATGAAAATTGAAATGGGAATAACTTGAGACATCTAAATGGAATGATGAGACCATATGTTTGAATGTTGATAGTGATGGGTGACCAAGTCTATGATGCCAGGCAGGTAACGTGGTTTTTATTGCAGAGAAGGCCAGTAATGGTGAGGAAGAAGAAAAGCTAGGCCACTCATAGACTCCATTTTTAGTTTGGCCTTGAAGGAGAATGGCTCCGGTTTGAAGATCCTTCACAAAGAAAGAAGATGGTAAGAATTCAACAGAGGCATTGTTAGATTTGCAGAACTGAGAAATGGAGATTAAATTACGTTTCATGTGTGGAACACAGAGAACATTAGAGAGAGTAAAAGAGTGAGAAGGAGTAGGAAGAGAGGTTGAACCCGTGTGAGTGATAGGAATTTCAGAACCATCACCAATCATTATTTCATCCAGACCAGTATAGGGGTTGTGAATGGAAAGGTTTTGAAGATCTGTTGTAACATGATGAGTTGCACCACTGTCCAATAGCCAAGGATCATGTGAGGGTGAGGTTGTGGTGGTAGCAACATGAGCTTGAGCTTGCCAAGGAGGGGGTGCACGAAGTGGTGGTGAGTTGGCAGGACGGTGTGGTGGTGATGCATGAGGAAACTGTTGGCGGAAGAGAGAGCACTGAGAGGCAACATGACTTTGAGCACGGCACCACTGGCATTTGCCGAGAAATGGACGAGGTGGTCGGTTGGACTGATGAGGAGCGGACTGTGCTGGAGGATGAGCAGGCCAAGGTGGACGAGTTCCTGGTGACCGTTGGTTTGAGCGTTGAGTGTGCGTGAGGTGAGCAGAGGCTGGAAAACTTGGGGAGGATGATGGGTTGCGCAAGGACAACTCTTTGTTGATGAGTTTTTCATGGAGTTCATCAAATGTGATGACCGTGCCGCGGCTATTGACAGCATCAATGACAGATTGAAAGGTGTCATCAAGACCATCCAAAACTTTCTCAAGTAAGTCTTCATGATCAAGTGGTTTCCCAAGGGCGGCAAGTTCGTCAGCTTTGATCTTTATGGCTTGCATATAGTCGGCGACAGATTGTGATCCTTTGGAGATGTTCTTCAAGTTGTCTTTGATTTGTTTGATATGGCCACGAGAAAGACGAGCATAAGTGTTGGCGAGAGTCTGCCAAGCAGCACAAGACGTTTTTGATTGAGTAATGAGCGGCACAAGGTTGGAGGATATCGTGCCAACGAGCGCTTCAAACAGAAGTTTATCTTGTCGCAGCCATGTCTGATATGCAGGACTGGGGGAAACCGCATTGTGGACGGTGATGGTTGTAGGAGGAGGAGGATGAGAACCGTCAATAAATTTGTGCAAGTCATGTCCGATGAGGATGGATTCAATCTGGGTTTTTCAGGAGATATAGTTGGTGGAGGTAAGTTTGATAGAGTTTTGGATGGTGATTAAGGTTAGAGGTCTATCTGGTTCATGGGTGTTTGGGAGAACAACTTGAGTATTCCCAGTTGCCATGAGTTGTGTGGTGATCAGAACCTAAACTCGTGTGAGAAGGGGGAAAAAAAAAATGAAGGTTTTGGAAAGGCTCTTGATACCATAAAGATGGTAAGAGTGAAGAAAGATATTGCTGTGAATATTTTCTGATGTCTTTCTATTGATTATTATGGTGTTTAAATACAAAATACAGCCAAAAATATAGCCTAGAAAATCTACTCTGTTACAACAATTAAAACTAACTTAGACTAATTCAAAGTACCAAAAATCTAGGAACAACAAAGTGACTAGCATAAGAATAAGGATTCTGCTATGTATTGTTATCATATAGATCATTTTTGTCCTACATCAAGTTTACTATTCAATAGAATATAGATCATTAACAAACGCATAGTGCATATCATCAAAATCTTCCTTATTTTTTCCCTTTGGTAACCACAAAGTGTCGAAGAAAGGAAAACTTGAATGAAGGCTTCTTCTTCTTTCATTTTTTTTTTTTTAATTTGTGAAGGCAGGGGGATTATTGGGGTATGTGTGTTTGAGTTAAGAGAGGATTAAGTGTTTAAGCGAAGAGAGGATAAAACCTCAAAATTGTTAAGTCAACAAAAATATGTGTTCATGTACTTAGCCAGGAAGAGATTATATCACTTAAGATTTTTATGATATTTTAGACTTGATCTTCAGTTTTGAATCTTAGCTACTAAGTCCAGTCGAGCAAACACAAAAAAAAAAAAAGGACCTTAATTATAATAAGTTAGGCACGCATAGAATAGATTCATTGCTTTCAGACGAATATGAAATGTGTTCCGAATCCATGTTGTCAAATAGATTCATCAACGGTTGTCCTCTCTATAAAATACACAATACAAACTGATTATTATTCAACATGAATTGGGTCCTATTAAAAGAAACTTGAAATACCAAATCTTTCTCACAGAACACAAATAAAAATTCCTATCTTTAGGATCCAAACACAAAATCTTCTTTCCACTAACTGGCCACGCCTCTGTGCAGCACGATGAAAGACTCACAAGAAATAAGGTATTAGCATTGATTGTCTTACTATTTTGTTAATGAACAACAACAATGGGGATACGGAGATAAATTCTTCTATGAAATATTTTTCACTTGCCAAGGTTGGTATCAAATTGGGAGAGTCATGTAATAACAGAAAGGAAAAACAAAGATCATCTTTGCAAAACACCCATGAGCATATAAAAACAGCTCGGCGCCTGAATTTGACCAAGCAAATGGATTCTCAACTGTACAGCAAACCATATCTACTCACCGACCGCTATCAAAGGCAATCCCCTGAGGAACAAGCAAAAGAAATGGGAGGGAAAGAAAAAAAAAAAAAGAAAAGAGAAAAAAATGTTGGTTTGCACCCTGTCAGACATTTTAATCAGCCGCACGCTGTCCCAAATGAATAACCATTTAGCTTACCAGCCACCATGTCTTGAAAAATAGTCATTGTCCAACGATATAGCAAGAGCAAGAGTCACAGCTCTCTCTGATAAAGTCAGTGGGCGAGCGACATCCAAATCTTGGATCTGCAGCCAGGCGGAAGACCAAATAAGAAGATTGAATAAAATAACTAAAACATTGGGTAATAAAAGTATATCTAGGTATGAGAGCCTACCACTTTAGCAGGTCCAGATTTGGAGCTTGGATCAGAACTCCCAAAGCGAATCACGTATTGACCAGCATCAGTAAAAAGCTGTATCATATTATGGTAGTGATAACATTTCAGAGTGCTATATTTGCAATTTGTCCTCGAGACAAAGCAAATTAACCCAAACATTCAAAAATGAAACCAAAAAAATGATGAAAAATCATGTTATGAAAGCGAAACAACCTCAAAGCCGAAACCCCTCCAGTCACGATCTATCTCCGCCAGCACTTCTCCATCAATGTCCTTCAAAGTAAAAGTCCAATTCCAGAAGCCAGGGTTTTCAACCACTGCAAACTGCTGGTGCCTACAAATTATTTGATGCTTACGCTTCAACGTGAAAATGGCAGAAAAGTACAACTAATTAAAGAACCTAACCTAAGCTCGGCCATTAAAGACTTGGAAAAATCCGAAGAGAAAAAAATTATAGTGAAATGCAAGATAAGAACTGCAGAATATAGGGCACTGTTGTTGATTAAGTAGTCGAATTAGTTTCAGATTAAAGTATCCCAAAAAGATAGAAAGAAGGGAAAGGGGGTAAGGAAGTGGGAATTTACCCCAGGTACAAATCATAAATCCTCTTCCACAGATGCCATCGTCTGTGGACCACACCAACTTCCTAGAAATTAACAGATGTGACACTATCAGCAACCACACTGCAATACGCTGAAAATCCCAAACGGCAATAATAAGAAAAACTAATAAATAGGCCCTACCTTACCATTGACCTCTGCATAAATTGAGCTGGTAATCCACCAAAAAGGCCTGCGAACCTAATGATGGTAAACAAATAAATCAGATCTCCAAAAACAAAGAGGGCAAAGAAACTTGTCACTGTCCCCACAGCCCAACCCAACACACACACAAAAAAAAAGAAAAAAAGAAAAAAAGAAAAGAAAAAACTCACCCTAAAAAGCTCGTTACCCACTGCATCAGTTATGTAGGCAACAAAAGGGCGCCTCAAGCGGAGAAACTTCAAAATGAAAAAGAAATCTATACATTAGTACAGATCAAACTGGAAACAAATTGAAGACTATATTAGTACAGAGCAAAGATATCTACATCACAGTGAATATTGAATGCACACACCAAATAAATGGATCAAAACATGTCTTCCAAATCCTACGGGTTGGGAACCATTGCAGGCAGGGTCAATGTGAAGTAGGAATAAAAGGAAATATTTCATTCAGCAAGCAGGTATTCCATTATGTTACACGTCCCAATCACAAATTATAGGATTCACTGTTCCAAAAGAGGTAATTCTAGAACTTGATGCTTTAGCAAAAAAATTAAAAATAACTAGAAATAAAAAAAAATGACAGCAGACAGAAATCATAATAGCAGATTTAACAACAAAGAAAGTTTATAAGGTAAGATAATTTCAACAAAAAAATCATAGCCTCAAACCATACAACTTATGTATGATGTATCAACAAAAAGGTATAAAATCTTCATCAAGATAAAAAAGAGAGTGATATTTACCTGTCTAGCAATGACATTACTTTGTTCACGAATGAAACCTACAGGCTGCAGAACGAAGATAGGTATTAGAAACTTGAAAATCTTTTGAACAATATGCTAACCCTACCATCTTTTAAAGCTCAAAATTGCCACCAAGAACTCAGGAGAGTGAAATGAATTAGAATGACTACTCACAGATTGGGGATAGCACACATCTACAACTGCATATCGATTTTCCTGGAATATCACCGAATACAACCTTTAACAAAGATATTGCTAGGAACCATGAAATGAATTAAAAAAAAAAAAAAAACCAAACAAAACAAAATATAATGTGACACTGACAATGCTTTTTTCAACAATCAATATGGATGCAAACTGCAATCAAATTGCCCAAAACATGATTACATCTTCATACCATGTCAGCATGTGCAATCTAACATAAACATTCAAAGAAAGAATTACCTGCTCGAAACCAAGGACAAGATTTGCCCACTCTATATCCCTAGTAATTAGCAAATTTGATCTTGCTAGAAGAGGAGCCACCTGGACCTAACAAATTGAATGAGTAACAAGTGAGAAATTTCAATATTAATCTGTCAATGGGCATTAAAAAAAGCATTCCATTCATAAGACGGACAAAAAATAAGGGAAGGTAACAAACTGTATCCTCCTTTTCTTTTCCCTCGATCCTTTTCTGGGCTTCCAATTCTTTTCTAATACTTGAAAACTATTGCAAAAATTATGAAAAGCTAACAATCTAATGATGCCTTTCATCAATTAAGAGAAGGAAGGTACTGCCGGACGGTCATATATAAGTAAAGCTACCACTTTCAATCCAAGACATAAATATCCATAAATTTATTTACCTCTTCTGGAGATTCTGGCCTCAGAAAACCTGAAATCGATTGGCTAAGAGGCGGCTGCTGCACAACTCGTTTGCCCTGGTTCAAAGAATTCTCTTCGGCAACAGATGTACCCGAAAACAATCTTTCCAGTGAATGGTTGTAAGTAGTTTGAACTTCATATGTTGGTGAACCATTACCACGATGCCCATAAACCACTTTTCTTCTCTTTTTCCTAGTGGAGTTTCCCATTCTCCTTTCTGCAACCCAGAGCTGTACAAGAAAACCTCTGTCTAGTTGAGAATCATCCCCAGCATTATGTCCGAACTGACGAGATAAAATCAAAGAGCTCTGTTTTGACCGAATGGAATTCGACCCAAATCCCAAAATGGGATTTCTTGCCAAGATAAACCCCCTTTCTTGAAAACCTAGAGTCCCAGCTCTTGAGCCATTGAGCTTCGTTCGAGATAGAAAACCATCAAGGACTCGACCCTTTTCAGCATTAGACCCAAAACCTTGATAATTTCTCGTAGCAGAGAAAATTGATGAGCTGGGTTTTGAAATCTTGGTAAGGCAACATTGCCAGCACCTTCTCCAGCTCATCTCGAATAAAACTCGCAAAAAATTGCTGCAAAGAAGCCCAATATGAAGATTATAAAGAGCGAAAGTAAGAGAAATGAAAGGAAAAAGACTTGGAATTTTCAGGGGGATTTTCTTAGAAACCAAACAGTAAAAATGAAAGAAAACACAAATATTGGAAGCGAGAATGAAGTTGTAAGAATAGACAAGAGTGTAGAGAGAGAGAGAGAGAGAGAGAGAGAGAGAGAGAGAGAGAGAGAGAGAACCCGCGTGCGTCTGACACTGTCGTGAAACTCTCTCTTAAGTTGGGTCTTCTTCCCTCCCAAGCCGATCGTCTTCGGACAGGAGCCTTTTTTTTTTTTTTTTTTTTTTTTTTTTTTTTGAAGGAAACTCCTCAAACTTTTTGTCTTTGCTTTTTGCTACAAACTTCAAACTTGCTCACTTCTACTGAATCTTGCTACGGCTGCCAATGTTCTTAGGCCCCTTTTGGTTGGGGTATTGGCAAGAAAAGGAACAGAGAAATTGACCCGTAAAATGACTTTTTTAGTAGTTTTTTTTTAAATTCATATTTTTAATGGTGTTATGAGCAGTCACACAATTTGCTATCATAAAATTATGATTTTCTTTAAGATTAATTAGATATTTTAAATTATGTGACATCTGTCGCACAAAGCACAAAATGTTAAAATACTACAAAAAAAAAAAAGGTCATTTTCAAAATATTATTTAAAAAATCATTTTAGTCTAAATAACTGCTATTTATGTCAATTTCTCAAAGGAATAGAATTACCACTTATTAGACCCAGCTGATCACTTATAATAATTTTGAAGTCCAATTTTGACAATACGGCCAGTTTTGATGAAAAACACAGACTCAAGGTTTTATATTTGATATTAATTTTAAAAAAGGATGAATTAATTATTATTATTATTATTATTATTGTAAAAAATGCCAAACGTCATTCTTTTATATACGTTTCCCTAAATTGTTAAATAAAAACTAAGGGGTTTACTTATAGGTCATTTTACTAATCCATAATTGAACCGTAAAGAGAATAAAAATAGGGAAAATATTTCCTTTTTCCATAGGGAAAATATTTCTCTTTTCATCTATTCGTGTATTTATTTATTTAGATACAAATTTTGGAGAATCTTTCGCATAGTGTAACTAGGAAGGGATGACTCAATTTTTCATTAAAACTCATTCCTCCTCAAACCCTTTATATCTCTTTGTAATATGGACTAGTAACGATGCATGGGTATTAATTAAAGGGTCTTTATTATTAGTTTTTCAAGATATAGAGTAACTTGGCAACACAAACCTTTTCACAACCATAAAAATGTTATAAGTCGAAACAGATATTTATGTTAATATATTCTTTTAAAAGGATTGATCTCGAGTAAAATCATTCTAAGATTCCAAATAAAGAACCATTTCAGACGAGAAACTATAAAAGAAGATTCATTTGTGACAATAGGGAGTGAATATTCTTTCCCATTGACCAATTTGCCTTGCGCCGAAGAGGAATAACCATAACTCACATCTATAGGATTTCAACGGTGTATTGTACAACTCCAACAATCATAAACCATTCTTCTACATCTTAAAAGAAAGACATTACCCCTTTTTAGAATAGACTTCGACGGAAATACCAAATTACCTAAGAGTCAAATTATTAAATATGTTACAATCACAATATCAAACAATCATCATGCAAATGCAATGCTTCTGCCTCCAAAAAAAACCAAGGAACAAAATATAACCCCCTCACCGCGGCATCAGAATTCTGAATATGGATCTACAGTAATACAAATTCAAATGATCATCTACAATGAATCCACTGCTCCAGGTTTCTATACGTTTTGCTAAATCAATTAAAACAAACAAACAAATCAAGATACATAGCTTTCAAAGGTAATAAATATTGGATACCACTAAACTTCAAAGTACCTACTTCATCCACTTCTCACTGCTGATACCTTGTTTGCTGACTATCATAGCTTTCTGCCTTTCTGATCCTCTGAACCCCTAAAAGTTTGCTGTACATGACTTCTTCCTAACTTGGCTACCTGCTTCTTCTCATTATTCAAAACAACAGCAGAAATTGCTTTGCCTAGAAAGAAAAATTAGCAATAAATGAGGTACTAGCAGTATAAACTTATTGTTCCCTTATCACAATGTACAAGTAATCTATGGTGGATTTCTCTCCACGCCACTATTTAACAAAGCCCCGTTGCCAGCTGCCTTCAATGGCGGCCTATTAATCTTCTCAAGTAACCTACTGAAAACTAATTTGACAGGTATGCATGCTACTGTTGTGGGCCCAGAAGACTCCGGTTTGATTAGCCCATCCATTTGGCTACTACTGCTATCGTGTGTTTGCTTGTTACTGAACTTATGTTCTATTGCTATTGATGACAGAGTCCTTGTTTTCTGGCTAGATGATGAGCTTGATTTCTTTGGCATCTTTTTGAGTTTTCTATCAGATGGTGGCACATTCCTCTTCATGTGACCTGTCTTGTGACTTAAATTCCCCTTCTTCTTGTTGTATGCTGGCTTACTTTCTCGATCTAAGAAGGGAAAATCATAAGCAGCTTCGTCACCATCCAGTGTCGATGATAAATGAGGACGTGGCACCCGAAAATTAGCTGTCCTCCTTGCAGTCCTCCATGCCTGGGGAAGAGCTGTATTTCCATCATTTTCAATTGGCTCGTTGCCAAAATCATCCATTGTTGAGATGAGATTACTGGATGAACCATCTTCTAACGTTTCAATTTGGATCGGGTGCCCTATAATTGCTTTCCCATTTAACTTACTCATCAGAGAAACAATAGGAACAGGCTCTTTTTGGTATCTTGCTTGGACTTTCACATCAACATCTATCAATATTGATCCTGACCTCCCCCCAAACTGATGACGACCATCATAAAGTGGGTCAAAGCGTTCTCTTTTTATGTCCCAATATCCCCTCGAAGAAGGCCGATCCTCCAAACTCCATTCATCCCAGTCAACTATGTTACGACCAACACTGCTTCGACCTCTGAATGCAGCTCTTGATGAGGAGCATCCGTTGTACAGTCCAATCATTTCTGTCCCAAAATCCTAACAATTCATATCAGTCTCGTCAGAACTATCATTAACATCAATATTCTACAATAACTGAAATTCCCACTTAAGGAGCCAAAACTCTTACCTTATCTTCAGGATATGATCCATACATATAACCTTTTCCATCAGTTGCATCCAGAGACCTCTTTGTTAGATTGCGAATATTCCTTTTCCCTTTCAATTGCCATTTGGACACTGCTTCGTTAGCAGATATAGGATAATGGCTATAAAAGTGAGATGCGTCACCCGAAAGCGTCAACTCGTCCAGCTCATCACTCCCCATGCTTCCATGTTCTTGTGCTTCATATCTTCCCAAAGAGCTCACCTCAGGTTCCATAGGTGCAGCAGCATCTAAACAAGCAAGAGAAAACTGGTTAGAATCCGGAAATTAAACCAGCCAGGGCATTAGAAAAGCTTGAGGCTTACAAAACTCCCAAATCACGTAGAGAAACAAAACAAAAATAGGGAAACTTCCATTTGAATTTCTCACTTACTGGAATTGGGAACACAGCACAGGCTATAAAAGCTATAGTATAAATACCAATATAGCGCCAAAAGGAAACAGAATACTTTTTCTGCATGGTAGAGACTATCTAATTGTTTGTACAAAACAAATCATCCATACATACCTCATAACAACAATAATAAATATCATTGTTCTCTCCCTGCATCCATGAGTATAGAATACAATAATCCAGTCCTTATCTTTAAACATTTCCAGCCAATTCCAATATCGCCATCCTACTATGCGCGAGAGTTTTTAGTGTAGATCACAAACATTTTATTTTGTGAAGTCATGCATAAACCTCTAGGGCACATCTTATACCAGCCCAAAACAACATATCTGGTGGATATGGAGCTTAATGATACTTATCAGCACAAACATTTCAACAGTTAAGATCAAATCCAAAATGGAATTTCGATTCAGCCATAAATGTAACAACTAATTTGGGATTCAAGTAATACAAAGCAAAACGTTGATATCTTCTAATATAGACTACCAAATACTGAGGAGATGCTTTTGGCTCAGAATACAGAAATCTGAAATACGAAGAGTATCCTCCATGTGCACACTAGATCAGCCAAAGAGCAATTTTAAGTACCTATTATTTGAACATATAATATAGAATATCATCAATTAAAAAGGAAAACATAGGAAGAGGAGTACAATTAAACGATTAAAAACTTTTGGTAAGAGTGGAACCCCGTAACAACTGAATCACTTTTGCTAAATATTGCATTATTGTTTGTTTGGAGGTTATACATGGGTGCGATGACCAGCTGGTTAGCCCTAAAAGGAGTGCCGCTAAACATTTTCTTAAGATTCGCAAGGCATTACGTCATAAGTTTCCAAAAGTGATTAGATAGTTTCTTTCTTTCTTTCTTTTTTATGAACCTTTTTTTTTTCCCAGTTTTCAATTATTTCCACCATTTTCAATGCATTAAACAAATTTCCAGATGATGTTCATATCAGAATAACAAACAGAGAAAAGAAGAAGAAAAAGAAGAAGAAGAAGGCTGAGAATTAAATCCCTCCATGGAAGCTATGCTTTAGATCATTTAGGAGAAGGCTCTCAAAAGTCAAGTGAAGGCAACACACCACTTCCTAGATAGTAGATACTAAGTCCAGCAGGACAACAGAAATCAATAGGAAGGCATTACAATTTGAGGAATAAGTTGCTCCACACATTAATAGTACCAAATAAAGAAATATAATTAAGTAGGATCATGCAAATTGATCTTTCAAACATACAAAACATCAAAACTACATCAATCATAACTGTCATATAGATAAACTATTGGAGGCAGAATGAAAAGAATAAAACTCACCAGAGAGAACAGCCATTTCTACATCCATATCTTGTTCTGTCTCGGAAGAATCAGACTCAGATTCAGAAGAATCAGTTTCTGAAGTATCTGATTCATCTTCTGTGGAACCAGAAATGTTCTCTTCAGTCAAAGAATTGGGATGTAGAGAAGCTCCAATATGGGAATCTGACATCTCAACGTCACTTTGTGATATTGCTTTATTGTCTAAGGATTCACTAGACTCAGCTGGATAGTAAACATATCTGCTCCTCTTTGCTCTGCAAATAGCTCCCAAATGCTCCACTCCTGAAATAGAAGTAGAAACAGTAGCACTGTCAGGTTGCAAGGAATCAGGGACTTCTAATTTTGCACTATTCTGCAAAACTTGGACAAGAGTGCGGCGCTTGTCACGTCTCTTGACCAAACATTCCTCACTCAACCCCTCATGTATTCTTTTTCCTTTGTCTAAAGAATTTTTACCATTCAGGTGACTTGTATTTCCCATTTTAAGACCACCACACGGGAGAGCTTGAACACTATTGTCAACTATTGGCTTCCGAGAACCATTTGAAGCAACAGAAGATGGAAGTTTAGTCTTTGAAGGGGAAATCATGAGCCCTAAATCCTGCAAACCTCTCATCCGAGGTGTGACTTCAGAATGATCCTCTTCCCCGCTAAGTTGATTTCCGTCTTTGGACTTTTGGGAGGACAAAGGGTTGCCTAGAGTCTCATTCTTAGGGGACACATCTAGTCCCTTAGAAAACTGATTGGATTTGGAATCTCCAAGTTTTACATTATAATTTCCAAAACTCTCTGTAGGTGTAACTAACCCCTTTTTGACAGCACCAGATGACTTACTGTTCGTGCGATCAGAAGCTATACCTAACTTTCCTGGTTTCTTTGTCTGTTGCTTCTCAAGCTCAAGTGCATGAAGAATAGCATCTTCTCGACGTGCATACTTCTCTCTTTTCTTTATGGGCATGCCCTGTGAGGATTCAGCCCTTTCAATACAATCATCAAACTCTCCACATCGAAATGCCTTCACACGCTTGGATTTCTCTAAGTTGTACCAGTCCCTGAGAAATACAAGACATAGAATATCTTACAAAACATGATTAAGTGCAAAATACCATTTTGTGCTGTTCTTTGTACACGAAGGTCTAAACAGAATCTCACTAATTTCGAGTATTTGGTTTGAATCTAAGTGGTTTCTAACTCTAGACCAACAAACAATACACAGAGGTCAA
Source organism: Parasponia andersonii (assembly GCA_002914805.1). Classification (NCBI taxonomy): domain Eukaryota; kingdom Viridiplantae; phylum Streptophyta; class Magnoliopsida; order Rosales; family Cannabaceae; genus Trema; species Trema andersonii. The sequence goes on from JXTB01000414.1 coordinate 14,840, forward strand.
ACCCATCCCTCTATCACTAAAAGCCCTACTGACACTTCTCCCACCATTAATGGGATATGGGTATTAATATTTGGCAATTTTTTCAAATTAAAAAGGGTTAAAAGCAGTCATTACAAAGCTTCAAAATTGTTAAATATCCAAATTAAATAAGTGGGATATGGTTTTTGACTTTTGAAGTCGTGAAACAAGAGAGAGAGAGAGAAAGAATAGAGAAAGAGAGACATACACACTGGCATCTTCCCTGCCGAGGAGCTTGACCGGAGTCCCCGAGCGAGGCGAGGTGAGATGCGAAGCCGAAAGCTCTTCAGGCCCAACAATCTTCCCCGGCCACCACGAACCGTTCCTCCTCCGCACCCACACGATCGATCCTACGCTGAACTCGACCGCACCGGAATCCGTACTCCCCATACCACACACACGCACCCAAACCCCTCTCTCTAGAAACAACCAATTAACAACTGGTGAGTCGCCGGCGAGTGAGTCAGCCTCCGGCGAAGAACAGGAATGAGCTATGGAGGATCCGAAAGGGGCCAACTATGGAGGATCCGAAAAGACGAATTCGGGTTAGGGCTAGGGTTTCCATTCAGAACTGGAAATTTTCCATCTCTCTTCTTCTTCTTCTTCTTCTTCTTCTTCTTCTTCTTCTTCTTTATTCTTTCCTTTTTTTTTTTTTTTTGGGGTTAAATTTGAAATTATTTAATTCAAAAATGGATGTACCTGATAAAACTGTTTGTCTGTTTCTCTCTCTTAAGAAGTCTTCGTTTCTCTCTCTCTCTCTCTCTCTCTCTCTCTAAAAATAAACAAAACAAAACAAAACAAGCACAGAAGAGAAGACGAAAGCTTTATCTTGTGTGTGTGTGTGAAATTTGAGCGGTTGGTGCGAATAGCGTTGCGTGGGGGTGTCCACAGTGGGTCTCACTCTCTCTCTCTCTCTACAAGACGAGCTTCCGAGCTTTCCCTGCACGTGCTCCACTAAATGGGCCTTTTGGGTCGAGCACTCGGCCCACTTGGAGTTCTGGGCCGGAGACTTTTTTTTTTTAAATGGCGGTGGAAAGCGCAAAACTAATCTACTCTCCGGAAAAGACGTTTAAGAAGTATTTATTTTTCTAATGCGAACGAAAAAAAACAAAACAGAAAATGACAAAATATGAAATGACTTATTTACCCCTTTCAAGGAAGAAAACAAAGCTGTAGACTTAAAAGTTGAAATGATATCGGCGGGAAAAGAATAAGAAACTTTTGATTGCTCCACTTTCGACTTTCGACACCCCTCTCTCTCTCTCTCTCTCTCTCTGCTGTTATTTTTCTGGGTGCTTTCGTATTTTGTGGTAAGTCTCTCTTTCATTATTATTATTATTATTTCTTTTTTTCGGGTGTAAATTTCTAGTTCAATTCATTTGATTTAGGTAGCTTTGGGTGCTGGATGCATTTATTTATTTATTTATTTATTTTGTTAATTCTATTGTTTAAGTTTAAGGAAAAGAAAGCAGTTAGTAGATCTTTTTCTTTCCTTTTACTTCATTTTCTCACTTGCCAAACACAACTCACTCAGCCTCCAGCCACCAGCCACCAGCCACCACTTTGGGGCCGATGCTGTAAATTTCGGCTATTTATTGGTGGTATGTTGATGTAGGATCCATAATTCAGACATATTGATTTTCTGTGTTTTAGATTATTGAATAGATTCATTTAGCATTATCTCATCTTGTGTTTAGTACTTGATTAAATTTGGTATGTTTCTACTCTGAGTAGGGGTTTTTTTTTTTTTTTAATATAGGCATACTCAATTATTTGAAGCAACCAATTTGGGTCTTAATAAGTAACTAAGAATGGTTGATTTGCATCTACTTATTATAATCCTTGTGTAAATTAATTTTCGAAATGTAGTGTACTAAGTTGACTATGTTTTCAGGTGGATTTTAATCTCATTGTAGTATTTAATAAAATTGGTAGAGGAGAATTGGTATAGTGAAAAGATGGGTGTGGAGGATTACCATGTAATCGAACTTGTAGGCGAAGGGTCATTTGGGAAGGTATACAAAGGAAGAAGAAAATACACTGGCCAGGTATCTACTTCTTCCTTTTAGCTATCCGAAATCTTTATCAAGTTTTCTTCCTTTTTTTTTTTTTTTTTTTTTGGTCGAAAATTGTTTCCTTGGTTTTTCAGACTGTTGCAATGAAATTTATTATGAAGCATGGGAAAAGTGACAAGGATGTTCATAATCTACGACAGGAAATTGAGGTAATGGACTCACTTTCATTAATTTGGTAATGCTATAAGAACGCGGCGGGGGTGTTATTGGTTTTCGAGTTAATTTGATATTTGTCTCCTTGTATGTTACAGATCCTAAGAAAGCTTAAGCATGAAAATATTATTGAAATGCTTGATTCCTTTGAAAGCCCTCAAGAGTTTTGTGTTGTCACTGAATTTGCTCAGCTAATGGATACAAATATATTATCTCTAAGTTCTATTAGACCCGATATTTTTAGGCTGCAAGCGAATGTGGGCTACGTGCCATTATGGAAAAAGTGTGGGAGACGCATATGGGCAAGTAACTAGACCATGGCTTTTCTCGTTTCACACTTGACAGGGTGAACTCTTTGAGATTCTTGAGGATGACAAGTGCCTCCCTGAAGAACAAGTCCAAGCCATTGCAAAGCAGTTGGTATTTTCTTACACTAGAAATATTGATCCCGTCTATATAATGATTCAAAGTTGAATTTTGATATTTCAGGCTTTTGGTTTATTTTTGGTTTCATTAAATGTGAGAGCTTTTTAAAAAAAGGAAAAAGAAAACGTTGAATTTTGCAGGTGAGAGCATTGCATTATTTGCATTCCAACCGTATCATCCATCGTGACATGAAGCCTCAGAATATCCTAATTGGAAAAGGGTCTGTTGTCAAGGTTGATCATTCAGAATAATATGCACTCTTTTTTTTTTGGTTGGGTTTCCCTGCCTTCTAGTCACTAAGTTCATTATTTTTACCTTATTCCTACTATCACATTCTAGATTTCCTGTTTTGTTTTTGGTAAGTTGTCCTTTAACCTGATATTGCAGCTTCTGTGAGGCCTTCCTATAACTACAAACATGTGCTCGTTATCAGATAACTTGTTTGCTTTCTTATTGGCGACAGCTCTGTGATTTTGGGTTTGCACGTGCAATGTCCATGAATACTGTTGTTTTGCGATCCATAAAAGGTTAGACTATCTTATTTTTGACTTGTATGACTTTATTTTGTTGTCCGAAGAGTAAATCTTATGATTTAATACACCGGTTGGCCTTTGGAATTTCTTTTTTTTTTTTCTAATCAATTTCTTCTTCTTCTTTTTTTTTTTTTCCAGGAACTCCTCTGTATATGGCTCCAGAATTGGTACGAGAACAACCCTACAACCACACTGCAGATTTATGGTCTCTTGGAGTCATCCTGTACGTATAATCTCCATTCTATTTTACATTGAGGTCTAGATATCCCCTTCATTGTTTACTGGACTAGTTGTCTTTAATAATTCTCCATTTGGATTCAAATTAGTCTTGACCTCTCTTCTGTTGGAGTGGTTTCATTTCTTCAGAATTGCTACCAGTAGTGTAGAAAAGTGAGGTGACAATGCCCAATGCCAGATTGGAACATGCATGTGAATTTGGGCTCACCAAAACCCCATGTAGAGGCTTAAGGACACTAAGATCTATGGAAAATTTCTTGGAGTTGTTGCAAAAGGGCATTTACCAATTCGTTTCGTTTGCAAGTTTCTCACCTATAGTTTTACCTTTGCCTTGTGTTACTATAACATATTCTGCATTTACATTGCTTAGTCTCCTTTGCACCATTAAAGACTGATATGTGCGAATATCTGTTGAACCATTAATATTTTTGAATGAGTAAACCAGCTTCCCTGCCAACAAAAAGACAAAGGACATTGAGAGTATCCTAATCACTAGTATTCCGGTAGCTGTTTTGTTGTTTGCTCTCTCTCCCATGGATTCAGTTATCATCTTCAATCAAACTAGTTTTCATGGACACAGGTATGAATTATTTGTTGGCCAGCCTCCATTTTATACAAATTCTGTATATGCACTCATCCGGCATATTGTCAAGGTTCGTTCGGTCAAACTCAACATGGCTATTGTTAATCTAAGTTGTTAAATCACCAGCTAATTTGACGATTATTGTGCCAGGATCCAGTTAAATATCCTGACAACATAAGTGCAGATTTTAGAAGTTTTCTCAAGGGATTGCTCAATAAGGTTTTTTTTTTTTTTCTGTTTAAATCTGACAAATAGTTTTCATTTAAATTTTTCTGCAACCAAATTCTTACAAGGCCTTTGTATAATGGGTTACAGGTACCACAAAATCGATTGACATGGCCTGCTCTTCTTGAACACTCTTTCATAAAGGAAACATCAGATGAACCAGAACCCAGGCCCCCCAGGGTACCTGTATTTCAAAATATCCACTTCTACTTGTTTTTCTTTTCAATACTACAAACTTATGAAACCTTCATCGCATGATGGTATTAAGAGGACACTATGTTAAGAAATTGATATTCTTATTCTTCTATATGAAGAGATTGAAAGGGAAAAAAAAAAAAAATGAACTGCATTATTAGCATGTATTTTACCTTTTTTCAGGAAATATGTCCTACGAACGCTAGACGCTGTGAGGCAGCATGTAGCGGTGAAGGAAGCCCAATTAATACGTCAGCTGGTTTGGCTTCTCTAGTCCCGGTTGTAAGTCCCCCATATACTCCAGATATTTAGTTCCTTTTTAATAATCATGGTTTGAATCTCATGTCCTAGGTGAAAAAAACTCTCCTCATTCTTCAGAGAAAAGTAATGGGCCGATCTTTCAAAAAGATGCTCAGTTAGGTGTTCCTGACTCCACTATCGACAATTCACCACATGACGAGTTCCCAGGATTTGCAAGTCCTAATGACGTTAACCCATCAGGTAGATTATTTTCCGTTTGTAGAGTAAACCAAAAATAAAAAAATAAAAAATAAAATAGAAAAAGGGGAGATCAGGCTGTTATGTTCCTTGATTTTTCTTACTCCAAGTCCAAGCATTTCAGTGAAGGTTTGCTTCTCCTTTCTTCGTAGCATTGGTTTTGTGCCTTTTAACAATACATGGCTGCATGAAATGCAAAGACTAGAAGTTTTAAATCATTAAATCCCCATTATCAGCTTCATTTTTTTATTTTACGTGACACTGGTAAATTTTAGTGAAATTAAGTATTATTTTTCAGGTTGCCAGATATTGGACAGATTGGAAAATAACTCCCGTACAGTCAAAGGGTCTCAAATAATCAGTAAAGATAATGAAGCATTAGCACATGTTTTAGAACCACTAAAAGGATGGTCTAAAGGATCTCAAAATCCTTGCAGGTAATTTTAGTTAAATGCCTTACTACCATTATTTATATCATGGCGTTATATGCCTGATAGGGTTGTTTATGAAGGCATTGATTCTTTGTCCATGCATACAGGGATCACGACGTTCTTATGTCAAACCAGTCACTAAGAATTCTTTCAAACTTAGTTGCTGCTGGCGCCATCCTTTCCAGTCGACTGCTCGACGAAATAATACAGGAACTTCTTGTTTTCACAGCACATATTGTTAGATTGAAGTCATCCGAACTTGTTGACCTAATGGCAAGGGTATGTTTCTTCATTTAGAAAACTGTGGCCAAAGAACTTGTATTTGCAGTTTTGCTTGGTGTTGCGCAATGACTCTTGGTGTTGGGCATTTCTGGCAAATTGAAGATAACAGGATTATTTCAATTTTAGCTGCCTTGAATTGCATCGTCAGTATCTTATTACTGTGACATTTTCTATAAGTAATAGTAGCACTGCTTACTTAATTGCAGTTCTTCTGATAATTTCAACTATGCGACCTCCTTCCGTCCTCGTTTTTGTGCAGTTATTTTTAGCTTAGTTACATTTATTTGTTTTTTTTTTCTTTTTTCCTTTCCAAACTATTCATCCTGAAATATCCTAGACTTGTCTAAATATGCTGAAGTTAAACCCTCTCAAATGGTTTTAAAATTTGAAATGTTGGATGAATGTGGTATATATTTTCCTGTTTGATGATTATTATCAGCTTATGCAACTCTAATTTATTTACAGAGTTTATCAATCATCAAAATTTTGCTAGACAATGGCAGAAGTGGAGGTGCAGGCTCATGCTTCAGGCACTGGGTTTCATTAACCGAAATTTTTACAGAGGTTTTTTTATTTTATATTTTTTGGGTGGTTCCATGTTGAATAGTGATATCTGGCAACAATATAAGCTCCTTCAAGGTATCTCATGTTGAATTTATAGGTTGTAGCTTGCAAGGACAATGCATCTGGAAAAGTTTTGTATGAGTCCACCGCTTGTGTTACTGTCATGTTAGCTTCAGTTGCGCAAGGCCTAAAATCATTTTGTTCCGATTCAGATCCTGGGATCATTTCTACTGCTAATGAGATTCTTAAACGGATTTTGGGGCATGCTAAAACATGTCGTTTAGTAGAGCATTTGTGTCTCAGTTTAGCTACTTCAGGCTCAAGTCTCATCTCAGGTTCTTCAGATAAGCTGTGTGCTGCTTGTGAAGCATGTCGAGCTATTTGGTCATTGATAGAAGCATCAGAAATTCTTTATACAAAAGAAAATGCCCATCAGTTTCCCTTGAGCGCTCTACAGAGTCCTTTGCTTCGACTTAACATTAGCAACCAGGAAGGATTATTGCTCAGTTCAGAATCAGTTAAAATTGTCGATGTAGTAACAGAAGTATTCCTCAGATCGAAGGCAGTACAGGTTGCTCTTTGTTATTGCCTTCACCAACATCTTGAGGCATCATTATGTGCTGGCATTCAGGTCTCTGTCTATCCTATTTATATAAATTTTTTCAATAGCCGCTTATGTGGTCTCTTCTTTACTCAGTCTGAAACCTTGAGATCTGAAGGCAGTTAAAGAATTGAACTTGCTGGTTCTAATTACTTTTGTTCATATCAAGCTTGCTAAAGTTGACATAAAGTATACAATTCTTGTTTCATATTTCAGCTCTTGTTGAGGTGCTGTCTACATAGTGCAATTGTTCCAGGTGCTTTATGTGGCCTGCCCAGTTCCCTGCCCGTTACTACCATTGTCAGTGGTGGAGGCGATGGCACCATTGTTTCAGAGATATTCTCTATATTATCATTCTGTACTTCATCCTTCGAAAAAGATACACAAACATGCGAAACAAGTAACATGAAGTGTAAATTTACCAAACCTGCCGTACTAGTTCTACATTGTTGCCTCATTATTGCAACAATCGCTCAATGTTTAAAGGCAACTGGAAGAAACTCCGCATTATTTATGCTTACAACCTCCCAAAAGAAGCAACATTCTCGACTTGCTGTTCTTGCACACTATTTCTCTTCTGATGAAAAACAAATAGCTTCCTTTCAACCTTGTAGTGCCTCATCTATGTTGGCCCTTGCATCCATTCTATCCCTTGAAACTGGATCTACAGTTGAATCTTCAGTCTCTGAAATAGGAGTGCCTTTAATTCCTCGAACTGCTATACTTCGCGAATGGTTCCAAATTTCATTAGGCAATGAAAACAAATTGGAGACTCATATTGTGGACGGTGCCCTCTCATATTGTCATGGCCTTAGGGATGGATGCGTTGGTTTGTTAGACTTCCAGCTTAGGTGGGGAGGACCTTTATACGTTCAAGAGCTGTGTGCAAGTGGTATACCTCTGCTTCTCATTGGTTTGTTAGCTAAAAACCCTTCAAAAGAATCCCCTCAAGGAATTGAGAGCACAAAAGACCAAGTTGGGCTGTCCCCAGTTGGAGTTGTGTGGACTGTTTCATCAATATGTCACTGTCTTCCAGGGGGAGCTGTGACTTTTCGACAGATTATGAAGAGTGAACACATCAAGCTCATTTCTGACTTACTAAGCGATGTACATCTCAATCTTATAAAACGCTCAGTCGGACCTGGTGGAGGCAAGGATGGCATCAGAGATATAATAAATGCTGTAATTGATCTATTAGCATTTCCTTTCATTGCTGTCCAGAATGCTCCAGGCTTGCCAGCTGCTACTGCCTCCATGAATAGTGGTTTGCTTCTCAATATGGGTTCACCAGTTGAGAGGGTTTGCATGGAAGACAAGGACATGGTGAAAGTAATTGAGGAAGACTTGGGAAAGTATATCAAAATCCTTTTAGAGGTTTGATCTTCTATCCTTATTGCATTCTCTTTGCACAACTTCTTCCCAATGTTTATTTTGTTAGTATTTTCTTTTCTGTGTTTTGGTAGAATAATTAGTACATATGCAATTTAGTTTGAACTTTTCTGCACAACAACCTGGAAGCAAGAAAACTGCATGCTTCTCACCCAATTTCTTCTGAATCTCCAGGTGGGAGTGCCTGGCATAATTCTTCGGTGTTTGGAGCACATGGAATTAAAAGATTTGGGAAGGCCTGTTGCTTATCTTGCTAAAATGATACGCCACCCACTTCTAGCAGGTCAACTTGTGAAAAAAGGCTTATTGGATCCGAATAGATGGAGACGATTGCTCAATTGCACGTGCCCGAAAGAAGTCACATTAGATTCTCTTATGATTGTTTCAGATTTAGCTCGAATGCACAAGGTTTGATATGCTTTCAGTTTCAACCAAAAATTTTCTTCAGAAAGATATATTAAAAGATCATCAAGGCATATAGCCAACCCCAAAAAGTGACTCCAACTGTAGTATTCCAAACGGCCATTGCTTCAAACTTGATAACTATGTTCTTCCAAATTCAATCTACAAGTAGACATAGGCACCTTTTTTTTTCCCCTCGAACCAGCCAAGTTAGATCCAGTTCTTGAACAATACAAACTGTCCTATCACTCATGCAATATCGTATATGCTGCATTTCTATTTTGCCCCTCCAAAAGGAACCATTGAAGGTTCTACTGGAAGGGCCAGAAACCTTCAAGATTAAGTTCAGATTTTGTTGCATTCAGGGATTTTATGAATACATTGACAGAGCTTCTGTGTTGGAGTACTTGAAGGAATTTCTTACTCATGAAGATCCCATTGTACGTTCAAAAGCATGTAATGCTCTAGGCAACTTGTGCCGGAACAGCTCCTACTTCTATGACTCATTCGTAAGTGTAAACAGTTGAGACTGCTTTATATTTTGTTTCTGTTTTGGTTCTGTGACAATCAACCTGGTGGATTATTGAACATAACCTCAGAAAGTTACAAGCATGCTCGTGCAATTGTTTGACATATATTCTATTTATATTCTAGAACGGTGGATTAGTTTAGAATATTCTTATAACTGAAGGTAATGTCCAGGCAAGGTATCAAATCATCAGCCTCCTTATTGATCGATGCTCTGATCCAGACAGACGCACGCGAAAATTTGCATCCTTTGCTGTAAGTTCTTTTGCCACTAGAGTCCCTTTAACTTGCTCCTAGCCATAGAGACTTCTTTTCAACAATTTTTTTCCGATTAAGAAATTACATAATCAACCTGTGGCATGTTCTACTTTAAAAGTGCAAGAACCAAATGACTGCCTTTAGGAAATGTATCTACTTATATGCTTCCTCACTTCTCTCACCACAGATAGGAAATGCTGCTTTCCATAATGACAAGTTGTATGAAGAACTCAGGAGATCCATACCTTATCTTGCCAATCTGCTGCTCTCAGTAGAAGAGGACAAGACTAAAGCCAACGCTGCAGGTGCATTATGCAACCTTGTTCGCCATTCCAACAAGCTTTGTGAAGACATTATATCTAAAGGCGCCATGCAGGTTTGTGAACATGTCAAATTTTGCGTGCCCATTTCTGCAAAACTGTCAAACGACCTCACGACTTTGATTTGAAGAATGAAGAACAGGGTCTGACCCCACATCTTAAGATACATGGCTTTTTGTTTTCACCAATTCATTGAGTAGTTTTGGCTGTGGTGCAGGCTGTAATGAAGTTGGTGGCTGAGTGTTCAGCGGTACCCCAAAACCCAGTTCCGGGTGGTGTAAATGAGTCACCTCTGAAGGTAGCTCTTATTTCATTATCAAAGATGTGTGCATACCAACCTTGCAGGCAGTTCCTCCGATCATCGGAGTTGTTACCCGTCATTGGGCAGCTCCGGCAATCCCCAGAGAAAGAAATTGCCAAATATGCCACCGACATTAGCTGCAAAGTTGCTAGTGGCTGAACCACCATTTCATCATTTGTTAAAATTCTATTTTTCACGAATCAGCAGTTGCCATTGTTGCTGGTTTATATGTGTTACTTCTGCCAACTGGAAATTTGGCATGTAAGAGTTTGTTTTGGGTTGGGTTGGTTCCACAAGAGTAGTCCCTGACCCTCTCAAATCAGCATGGTCACATACATTCTGCGGATATTCTTTTCTTAACGGTAGTTTCAATTTTCCCAAATAGTTACAGAAATGAAAAGTTTGTGCTATAAAAATATAAAAATATAAAAACATGGGTCTCTAAAACAAAACGGCATGTCGTTTTTTCTGTACATGTCGTGTATTATCAACGAAGACGATCTGTCGTCTCATGAGGATCTTAAATAACTTTGGGCAGCCGCAACAACGCGACAAAAATAATTGTCACCAAAAGCACCCATCAATTGAAATAATGTGGCTAAAATGTTCAAATATAATTGGAAAACTTAAAATTGTAGGAAACTATTAAACGTGCCGTTTATCGGTATATGGATTTTTGATTGCCAAAGAGAAAAAGATAAGAAGAAACCTTAGAAACGAGAATCCGATACAGAGAGTGCAGAGGGAGGAGATTGATCAAAACTCTGTAGCCGCACTAAACTCTTAAATGGATTCATTTACTGAGTGCTTGATTAAAACGTTAAATAAACGTCGATTTTGAACTCAACAAATTAGAAACGACAACCTTAGAGACATTATTATCTGAAAATGATAACGAAAAACAATATTTAACTTTTATTATATAAGAGAAAAAGGAAAGTAAAAAGAAGTAAAAACCCGAAAGATACAATCCTGAAAACGACATCATGCATGACCGATGGCAATATAGTCAAATGACAACAGCACAAACGGCAGTACGTTCACTAAATGGCCTTATCATGTACGATTTTTTTACTCTGGTATTCATATTCCAGTATTGATATTTCGGCCATTTTGCTATAGAATTCGAAAAAACCTGACATTTACTTTGAAGGTCCAAGTTCAACAATTTTGCTAATAAAGTGAAAAGGGCATGGGTATGACTAACTTAAGACAATGAATTTTCTGAGATTTTTTTTAAAAATGACATTTTTAAGAGTATTGAAAATGTTTTATTTATAGTCAAAAGTTAATTGAGTGAAAAAAAAAATTATTTATGACATTTTTAGGAGTTTTTCATTATTAAAAAAACTTTTGACTATAGGTCAAGTATTATTGATACTTTTAAAAATAAACACTTGTCCAAAAAAAAATCATTATATATGACTTTTTAGGAGTTTGACCACAGGGCAAAGCATTATTGATACTCTCAAAAATGTCATTTTAGAAAAAATTTACATAAAAAATCATTTTGGCCCAAATTAGTCTTGCCCATGTCATTTTCTCACTAAGAAACCCAAACCCACTATGCATCGTAATAATAGGCCCAAATTTTGAACCGGGTAGTTAACTCCTCCAAAACTCCCCCAAGTACCCATTAATGACCAGTAGCAGTTTTTAGGCTCAACAAAATTTTGAGAAAATTAGGCTCAGTAGCGTCTCGTGGTCCTAAGTTTCTGTCATTTGACCGTGTTCTTTTTAGTTTTTTAGTTTTGCTAATGGTTTTACATATAAAGTTTCAATTTTACGCGTAATTTGTGAGTTTTTGTTACTAATTTGTTGATGTATAAAACAATAATTAATAAATATATAAAACTGTTTGCGCGACAAAAATATAATTTAAATTTTAGAACAGATATTTAAAAGTTTTCCCTAAATGTTAGGCTAGTAATAGTGAGGATAGTTTAGCCAGCCAAGAGGGCAAGGACCACGTCGGCAGGCTTTTTGGGGAGGTTTGAAGAGGGACTTATGAATGGGACTCGTGTAGCACCGTACACACACGGGCAGTATACAGTTAGCAGTATCACCCACTATTATTATTATTATTATTATTATTATTATTACGATTACTATTACTAATCTAATCTAATCTAGATTCTAAACACACAAATTAATGATTAATAACTCCCCTTTTGACATTTTCCTTTTTCGTTTTCACGATAATGGTGGAGCCCTCTTTTCGACAATTACGCTGACACGTGTACAATCGTGCAGCCCCCTAGCTCCGCAAGTGCTAACTGTAGAGGTGTCCGTAAATTCCCTGTCACTGACACGTGTCAAATGCTCATAAACTTTGGTATGTTCAATTTTTTTTTTTCTTTTTTTTTTTCCCCCCGTAAAAATAAAAGGACCCAATTGGGCTCTTCAAAACCCACGTTTTGCTTGGTTTGGACTTCATGGCCGCCAAATGCCCCATGTTTTAGTACACTTCTCTCGTCCATTTCTTTATATTATGGTTTTTCCTTTTACGTCCTATTTTTCTATTTTCCTTTTATAATTCTTTTATAAAAGTGCTAGTGCTATTATTCAAATGAGAGCGGAAGCAACGGTATTAGAAACTCAAAGTGGGGCTTCCCATTGGTGGATTTAATTTGGGTGTTAGAGGTAAAATGATCAAATGTTTTCGAGAAAACTAAACAATTAACTAATTTTTTTAATTGATTTAAGTAAATATTTATTTTTAAAAAATTATAGTTACATGTCTATTTTTTTAAAAAAATTCAGTTATATAATATGTTGTATTTTTTTTTATTTTTGTGAGTTTGACATTTAGTTAAATTTTTAAATTTAATCATATACTAAATTTTGGGCTAAAAAATACTCAAATAACGAGTCGGTCTAATTTTTTTTAGTCATTCTAAGTATATATTTAATTTTTAAATATTATAACAAAATTATCAATATATCATATAATATGTATATTGTGATATGATATACTCAATATAAAAAGTAATATATTTATTATAATAAATTAAAGTTGGTACATAAGTAATAAGTAAGACATTCTAAGTTTAGAAAATAAATTTACTGGTCCATTGTTTTACCTATAAAAAGAGAAGATTAAACATTTATTAAAAATTACTGTAAAAGAATGAAACACTCTAATTTCCATTTTAATTTTAAGTAACTTTTGCAATTATTCTAATTCCGTTCCGACCGTAATCCCACTATTTTAAGTCCTTTCTTTAGAAAATATAATTATCCACTTACAATTCAATATTATAATAAGTTTAATATTCTTCATACTTTTAAATTGACATACTTTGGGTCAGGTGAAATAATAAATATGATGGGTACAAAAGTTGTCTAAAAATTACCATTGATCAGGACAATAAAGAAAAACAAAATAAAATAAAATTGTTTAGTGGTCCCATTTGAAAAGTTTCATAATATTAGATAATTGAAAGAATAAATAAATAAAAGGAAATGTGAGTGTCAGAAAAAGCGGACACACGTTGAGATGATAAGTGACCGTACTTCTCACTCCCTATACTCGAGACAGCTATAGCGCACTATCCTAAGACAATGACCTCTATTTGATTTGGATGGATAATCTTTGATTAAAATTCCTACAATAACTAAAAGTAATCTCTTCTCCTTTTTTTTTTTTTTTTTTTCAATTAAAATATTTATTTCTAAATTAAGAAAACTACTTCTCACTGCTACTGGGACCCACAGCATTTATTAGCGAATATATAATAGAGGATAGCAATGTCTGTACGACGTAGGATGACGTGGTCACTTGGGAATCAAACTTTTGTGATAAGACACGTCTGCCCTTTAACTTTTTTTATTAAAAAAAAAAAAAGAAAAAGAAAAAATAGAAAAGAGTAATGTTCAAAACACTATTTATTATATTTTACCAAAAAAAGTTTGCACCAAAACATAATTTTCACCTGTCTAATATCAAAACAATACCATATTATTAAAAATTGTGTGATTCTAAAATAATATTAAAAAAATCAACAAAATAACTATTTTGATTGACGACGATAATGATGATGATGAGCCGAAAGCAAACAAAAAAGTTCCATGGGATATCCTAAAACTAAAAACAAAAGTTTCAAAGATAAAAACTATATAAAATATAAAAAAAATTAGCAAGAAAAATAAAACAATTAAAAAGAATACAATCTTCTGGTAATAAACAACGAACTTAAATTTGTATATATATATATATATATATTTTTTAAAAAAATAATAATAATTGTTTGAATATATATCTTAAAAATAAACCTGTCAGGAAAGTACCATTTTCCTTGAATATTTTGCTGTGTTAGACTGTGAGTAATAAATATTAAAATGCGGGGTTCATTTTTCTTTTCCAAAAATAAAATAACGCTTTCATCAGTAATTAAGGCATATGTGGTATATTCAAGTCAAAGGTTTCCGGGTAGTAATGAAATTATACCATATCGGAATTTTTATTTTTTATTTTTATTATTTTTTTTTTAGAAGTACTATATTGGAACTAGCAATTAAATTAGTTTTTCTAGCTAGACTAGACTATTACGATAGGTTTTTTTTTTTTTTTTTTTAAATTGTTTTAGACTGGCTGCAATTTAAACAAGGAGGTGCTAGTCGCTTTCCGATACCCCACCTAGGTACCGACCTATCAAATTTGTTTGCAATGTAGCCCTATAATTAAGACTATCTGTCACGTTCTTTATATAATTTTGGTATAGACCATTTAAAGCAAACACAGTGGATTGGACACAAATTGACATGTATATAACTCACTGGAACCACTATTTTTTTTTTTTTTTTTTTTGAAGTAATGTAACGTCATGAAGAAGAAAAAAGATATACTATCAGTATCAAACACACAATATGGTGTTTGATTTAAATTCCATGCGTGGATTATATAACTAACTCTTAATTGCTATACGAAGACAAAAGTCATAATAGCTAATAAACTTGACTTTCCCCTTAAGAAATTTATACATGATTAATTACATCGTAACAAAAAAATTATATGCTAAGTTGACCGTTCAACATTTGTAATTACAACATATCATAAGTTTTTATTTGCTAAAATTGTAGAGTGGTAGAAAAGCCAAAAGGCGTACATTTTTTTAAACTAACGTGGTTAGTAGTATAGTATAGTATAGTATAGATTTGGCTCATTTTCGTATGTTACTTATTATAATGTTGTTTCCAACTACTATTCCACGAAAGCTACATATACCATATTACTTATTTTTCCTTTTGTACGATAAATTTATATCAAGACAAAGAGGGATATATGTATTCAATGTCAACTTCAATTGCTATCATTCTGTCATTTTCATCCACACATTTCATAGAGGGACATATGAAATGAAATAACACATATAATAGCCATTCTATTATTCCAATGGCTATCAAAGGCTTACAAGTTTTTTTCTTTCTTTTAATTTTAAAAGGGATCAAAGGCCTCCGAGTCTCGTTGGTCGTTATTAGTTTTACGTCAGTTTGAAACATTAATACTTTATCCAAGCTAACTATAAATATTTTTCAAAAATTGTATTATTATTTAATAAATTTTAATTAAATTGACGTTGACTACTATCATATTTTATTTGTTAAAATTAAGATTAAAATTTTATAAGAATTTAAAATATTAAGATATTAATTTACAGAATTTTTAAATAAAGATATTATTTTACAAATATTCAAAAATTAAAATTTTTTTTAAGTTAAAAATTAGGATATTTTAATGTTATTATCCCTAAAATAAATAGATAAGATATAACATATCAAATTCATTCTTACTAAAAGCGTGGGTTTTATATGACATGTTTTAAATTTTGCACATATTACTTATATCTACTCAAATATTATTACCCTAAAATAAATGTCATTACTTATTCGTATTTCCATAATAATTTTATTTTCATCTTATTAAAATTTTTGTTTTATTATTCAACAATCATCTACCTATATATTCATTGTTTGGTAATTTTGTATATAATATTTAAAATATAAAATACCGTACATTATGATTTATATTAGACTTAGCTTGGAGACATTTTTTTTTTTAAAAGGTCATGCTAAAATTTGACATTGAAATGTGATTTAAACTGAGCATGCTCATTGGAGATGTTATAAAGAGAGAGAGAGAGAGAGAGAGAGAGAGAGAGAGAGAGAGAGAGAGAGAGAGAGAGAGAGAGAATGTGTTACATAAATATTTTTTTTTTCCTTTAATGTATATACGAAATTGAGACAATTTGTTGTGTTATTGTCTATAAATGTAAATAATAAATAAATGGCCCACAAATGCTGAACTTACTGTGGACCAAACAAGGCTCATTTCCCTATAAGGGTGTATCTCGTAATCTCATCTTCCGCCCACTTACAAAGGTTGTAAGTGAAATTTCAGTCAGCCTCATGAGTTATGTTATCGTTAGGGCAACCTCATGGCTCGTGGATGGTACACAAACAATGCCGTACTGCCATTTGTCAGTATTAGAAAACTGTTGGTGGAAGTTGCTCTGTTTTTTTTTTTTTTTTTGGGGGTGTGGGGGGTTTGAATTTTCAAGCCTAGATTAAATTAAAAATGATAAACAAAAATTAGTATTTAATGATGCGATAATTAAATATTTTTATAGATGGGACAATATTTCCATAGAGCTAAAAAAAAAAAAATATAGTACAAGTGATATTAATACATCGACAATCTTATATTAATTATGCTGACTTTAAATTTTAGGACATGTGTATTTGTATGGGCCTAGGCAGCGGGGCTCTTCTTCTTCTTCTTCTTCTTATTTTTTTTTTTCCTTTGAAAAATGGATATTAGCTGTTGCATAAAAATGAGACTGGTAGGAATAGCGTCCCCGTGCGATGAACAAGATGCCGTATACAGTGATTGAAGCTGCGGTGGTCCTCGTAGGAAGAATAAGAATTATAATGACGATTATTCTTTAATTTTATTTTTATTGCATATAAATCACTATTGCTAATCACCTATATATATAGCTACAACTTTCTCATTCTTCATCTTGATTTATTGAAGGAAAGTGTCATCATTATTTATAAACTTTCATTTGTCAAAACCCACAAAATTGAATCAAAAAAAATAATAAACTAGCATCATAAACGCATTCTAAACTTCAATGTCCACACTTTTAATATTCTACTTTTTTAAAAACACATATATTATAGGAAATAAAATCAATTGCTAATTCCAAGTTGTTGTTTTTATTTGCACGTAATTGAATTTAGTTTGATTTATTTTCGCCAATTCATCGTGAAATCAAGAATTGAATTGCGAACTTATTTATAAGGCAAGACGTGGGAGTTAAGTTCTTATTTTCAAGTCACAAATGTAATTTGAATTATTCAATTTTTTTTTTGGCTAATATAATTTAACATTATCGATAGCTAAATCTAAATTGAAAGGTATTTTAATAATCATTCTCAACTCACTTAATTTTAACTAGTAAGCATTATAAGAATCAAATTCCTAATGATTATCTAAATTGAAAGGTATTTTAATAATCATTCTCAACTCACTTAATTTTAACTAGTAAGCATTATAAGAATCAAATTCCTAATGATGATGCTAGGTGTACTACTAATTTTTTAATATCAACACATGTGTTATATAAATTATTATTATTCAATTGGTATATTAAAACTTATTATTAATAAGTTAATCATATTCACTAATTAAATAATACTAATTCACGTATTATATGCGTTGGTATCGAAGATTTACTATAAATTTTGAGATACTATATATTTTTTAATTTCCAAAATCCTACCATTATTAAAAAAGATTTATAATGAAATTCATATTTAAGACAAGACAACAAGAATAAAAGAATATAAAGAATATGGAAAAAGTATAAACAAATAATACAATTAGCAATTGTGACAAGACAATATAATCCATCAATCAAGCTCTTTTTTTGTTTTTTTTTTTGACAAATAGTAAGATAATGCTTATATCATTTTAGCATAATCATAGCTACACTTAACCTAACACCCAAAAAAAAAAAAAAAAAAGATTATGATATTTTGATTGGCGAATAAGAGGGTGAGCTTAGGGAGTAGAGTTAGAGGGGTGGGCACGGGATAATAATCGAGTGGTCTCGGGTTTGGGTTGTTACAGACTAGAGAGACGTATGGGACAAGGAGGAGGGTAGTCAAGTCTACAACAGTAAATCAGGTAGTGAGAGAGAGTGACAATGTGACTGTGTTAGTATAAAACTATATTATTATATAAAATCTATATAAATGTTAACATAAAAATAAAAATAAAAATAATATAAAGTATAGACATAGAAAAGGAAAGGGAAAGCTCCTCTTAAAAGTGGGAAAGAGAGAGAGAGAGAGAGAGAGAGAGAGAGACATTATATATATATATATATATTTATAGAGAGAGAGAGAGAGAGAGAGAAAAAAAGGGGCCGGCAAAGGCAGAAACAGCAGCAGAACCTTTGTCCTTGTCATATGAGAGAGAGTGAAAATAAAGTATAAAAACATAGAGAGAGAGAGAGAGAGAGAGAGTAAAGAGTTGAGGAGAGAGAAAGTGAGGGTTGGTGCAGAGTTAGCTGCGAGAACCAAAAAGAGGAAAAGTAAAACTGGGAAAAAAAGATAAAAACAAAAAAAAGAAAAAAAAAAAAAAAGGAGAATAAAAAGGAAGGCTCACTCACAATCACAAACCCTAACCCTAGATATGGTTCGGAGGATTTGAGTGTTGTCAAACCCAAAGGAATGAGATTCAACTCGCTCTGAAACTCAAGCTCTGCCGGGACTTCAAGATCTTTCTTCTGCAAGCTCAAATTTAGGGTTTCTCTGGGTTTTGTTGAAGAGGGTTTGCTTCGAAAAGACGCTTTTCGCTGTTGGGTATTTCTGCTTTCTCTTTTTTTTTTTAAAAAAAAAAAATAATTTTTGTTTTGGCTTTGACTGGGTTTTGAGTTATTTGATGAAAAGCATTACTTGTACTGGCTTGAAGGTGTTATTGGTGTTGGTGTTGTTTATCCTGAGCAAGCTCACTGATAAAACTTGAAGCAAAAGGTTATGTACTGAAAGATATACAGAGAAGAAGAGAGAATTTTTATCTGGGGTACTGCATTTCGTGAAATTGTTGCAGTTTTTTTCTGGTTCTCGTCTGAAGAGTGTTTTTTGGGGAAGACCCACCAAAGAATTTTCTGTTGGTTTAAGATTGGATCTTTGCGCTGGAGCGATTAGGGTTACCGGGGACAATGTCTTCGTTAAGTAGGGAATTGGTCTTCTTAATTTTACAGTTTTTAGATGAGGAGAAGTTCAAAGAGACGGTTCACAAGTAAGTTTGTTCTTCCTGTTTAGTAGTTGTTGCTTTGCTCTGTTTGTTTTTCAGGAAAGAATTCTGCACACTTTATTTTATTTTAATTTTTCTTTATGCTAGCATTTGTTTTACGTCAGCAATACGATAAATATGCTGCAAATGATTAGAATTTTGTGTTAGCTTAACATATTACTTGAGAGCAAGGTTTCTCTTCATAAGATTTGATTTCCATTTTTAAGAAAATTTACGCTTAATTCCGGGAATTGGTTTTTAGCATTTTCTTAGCACTTTTTTTTGCATCGCAGAGCAAATTTGCAGGGACTTGAGCTAATAAAAAATGATGAGAATTTTTGTATTTATGATGCCGTGTATTCTTAATTCTGGAATTTTAGGTTAGAGCAAGAGTCTGGATTCTTCTTCAATATGAAACATTTCGAGGATCAAGTCCAGGCTGGAGAGTGGGATGAAGTGGAGCGCTATTTATGTGGATTCACAAAGGTTGAAGACAATCGGTATTCAATGAAGATTTTCTTTGAAATTAGGAAGCAGAAGTATTTGGAAGCTCTTGATAGGTGAGACTTGAAATTACGTGTCCATCTCCAGGTTTTTAAACTCGTGTGCGTTTTAGTTTGGCATTATTATTATTACTTTTAAAATCACGTGATGATACCCATGTCCATTTCTAAGTAAGTAAGAAAGACACTCGGGAGCAAAAAATTATGTACGTGAGGTTATTTTATTGAGTTACAGAAATTAGGATGAGTCGTGTGTATTAATGCAGCATTTCATTAGTGTTTTCCGGTGAGCCAAGTGTCACTGCATTTGATGTTCGTTAATATAATTTTACGTTTTACGTATCCTACCTTTACGTGTTGATGTAGAGTATTCTCTTTTTTGCTATCAGGCAGGACAGAGCCAAAGCTGTTGAGATTCTTGTCAAGGATCTCAAGGTTTTTTCATCTTTCAACGAGGAACTTTTCAAGGAGATCACACAATTGCTTACTCTTGATAACTTTAGGTACATACATGTTCTCAATTGTTTGTTGTGGTGCTTGATTAATTGGTTTTTATTTAGTTTTTCTGTTTGTATTGTATAACCAGGCAAAACGAGCAGCTTTCTAAGTATGGAGACACTAAGTCAGCTCGAAATATCATGCTTATTGAACTTAAGAAGTTAATTGAGGCGAACCCCTTATTTCGTGACAAGCTCGCATTCCCAGTCTTCAAAAGTTCTCGTCTAAGGACCTTAATAAACCAGAGGTGATTCTTACATACTCAGGCTTACTTAATTTGTGTGCGACTGGCGTTGTCAACTCCTTTTACACAAAGGATTGAATTTGTCTGTATTCCTGTTCAAGTCTGCCTCATGTACCTTTTTCCTAAATTCGATTTCGTCAATGTTTTTGTTAATGAATTTGTCTCGGTGATAGCTGTACTATTTTTTCTCATGTTGGATTCTGCGTTGCTATGTCTTCTTGGAAGCTCATTTAGCGTGAACTTTTCAGTCTAAACTGGCAGCATCAACTTTGCAAGAATCCTCGCCCAAATCCTGATATAAAAACTCTTTTTACGGATCATTCTTGCAATCCAACAGCTAATGGATCCCGTCCTCCTCCTACAAACAACCCCCTTGTAGGACCAATTCCCAAGGCTGGTGCATTTCCTCCTATTGGTGCCCATGGTGTAAGTGTATTCCTTCCATCTTTTTGGTCTTAGTGACTTGCAACGATTTCATTGTACATGCAATCACTTTTTATCTTGTGCAGCCATTTCAGCCGGTTGTGTCCCCATCTCCTAGTGCTATTGCTGGTTGGATGTCAAACAATAATCCATCTTTGCCTCACCCTGCTGTGGCAGCAGCTCCTCCTAGTTTGGTCCAGCAATCGAGTGCAGGTAAGAATTTCTTAGATTATCTGTTGAAAGAATCACCGAAATTGAATGGGAGAACTGTTAACATATATATTTTTAATCTCTACAGTAAACATTTTTGGTTAATTTTATTAGGAGTTTTGTTAATTAAAACCTATGTTCTTTCTTATTTTTCCGGGAGGATAGTTTGGCTGGCTTCTCATTCTTGATGGTTTCCTTTTCAGTTTATTATCGCATTCCACCAGTTCATTGCTTCGTATGATTTTGCTTTCTTGTACCTGAGATCTTTCTATATTCTGATGCCATTTGATTTTACCTATGAATGATGCTAGTTGTTTCTTCTTTTCAATACTTATTCATTATTTAGCTTGAGTTCTAGATTACCAACATAGTTTGAGATCTGATGGGACTTTCTTTAATTTCTTTGGTATATAGCTGCATTCTTGAAACACCCGAGGACTCCTACAGGTGTTACGGGGATGGATTATCAATCAGCTGACTCGGAGCACTTGATGAAACGTATTCGCGCCGGTCAATCTGATGAGGTGAGGAAGAGGAGAGTATATAGTTTTTAAGTCCAAAATTAATTTTCGTATTCGAGTATATGGAACGTTATCTTTATTTTGGTTGCAGTATGTGCTATCACCTCTAATCTTTTCATGTCCGTAAGAAAACATAAGGAAATATTCTCATAGTTTGTTTTACAGGTATCATTCTCTGGTGTTATGCATTCCGGTGCCTATTCACAAGATGACATTCCCAAAAGTATTGTGCGGACCCTTACTCAAGGATCTAATGTCATGAGCATGGATTTTCATCCTCAGCATCAAACTGTACTACTTGGTTTGTGACTAATTTTGTCTTGCTGAGCAAAGAATTTAGTGGAATCATTTGTTGAATTTTTTTATTACTTTGCAGTCGGCACCAATGTTGGTGACATTAGCCTTTGGGAAGTTGCGTTGCGGGAGAGGTTGGTACATAAACCTTTCAAGGTTTGGGACATACAAGCTGCTTCGATGCCATTGCAGGTGCTTTATGTTCTGATTTATAGGAATTATTATAGAATTTTTTATGATTTTTTTTTTTAAATCTTAAAGTCAACTAGCTATTATATGTGCTTGTCCTTTTTCAGACCTACAGATCCAGTAAATCCTAATAGCTATTAGATAGCTTTATGTTCAATTTTGTGGTATATTATCCAAGGGACACGAATTTTGCTGCTGCTTGTCTATTGACCTTCGGCACTAAGATCGTGATACTGGAATGGTAACTGATATCTTTTAACTATCATTGCTTTGCCCTCAGTCAGCTTTGTTGAATGATGCTGCAATATCGGTGAATCGATGTGTTTGGGGGCCAGATGGCCTCATGCTTGGTATGTGAAATTTTTTATTTAGGGTCAGCGTGATATTCAATTTGTATTGTTGTGGGAGAATACTCTTAGGTCTTATTGTGTTTAACATTGTGTAGGTGTTGCATTTTCAAAGCACATTGTTCAGATATATACTTACAATCCTACTGGGGAACTGAGACAACTGTTGGAGGTAAAGCTTATTCCCTTGAATCTTTCTCCTTTGATAATGGTAAGGTACTAGTTATGAACTCTGTCTCATCTTCAGATTGATGCACATGTGGGTGGGGTTAACGATATTGCATTTGCTCACCCCAACAAGCAACTGTGCATTGTTACATGTGGAGATGATAAGATGATTAAGGTATTGATTGCAACACTTGACTTGGTTTTGTATCGAGAGGATCTCTAGCTGTTCTATTGTAACTTATACGTTCCTGTACAACAGGTATGGGATGCTGTAGCTGGACGCAGACTCCATATATTTGAAGGTCATGAAGCTCCAGTATATTCTGTTTGCCCTCATTACAAAGAAAATATTCAGGTATATCTCCGGTGGATTCTAATTATCAGATTTTTATCACTTTTAAAGTTTTAATATGTAGCTTCTCCTTGCAGTACACCCGTCTTTTCATTTTCCAATAAAAGCTAGGTTCCTACTTTAAATTTTAATTCTCTACACATGCAGTTTATTTTTTCAACTGCTATTGATGGGAAAATTAAAGCTTGGCTATATGATTGCTTGGGATCAAGAGTGGACTATGATGCTCCTGGGCTTTGGTGCACTATGATGGCATATAGCGCAGATGGAACCAGGTAAAGCTTACCTGTCTCGGAAAAGATGAATGACAGATTCTCTGTTGGACACAGTTTTGTACTTAGTTTTATTTAATTTCTTAGGATGATGCATAAACTGAATAGCGTATTATGTTTGAATGTTTCTGTTTCAAATCTTTTCACAATCGCTTCCTCATTGCCTGACTTGTTGCAATGTAATTGGTCTGTCTTTGATTTCCAAGTCAACAACGCTTATTTACTTTAATGACGTAGATATACAAGGAAACTGCACATCTTTATCTCTCTTTTTTTTTTTTAAATATTCTAAGGAGAAGATTTTTTGATATCCAAATCTGTATTTAAAAACTTATGCCAATATGGTTTTTTTATTTTTTATTTTTATTTATATTTATTTTTAGTTTAGCATATAAATTCTTGTTGTGGCAGGCTCTTCTCATGTGGCACAAGTAAGGAGGGTGAATCCCATCTTGTTGAGTGGAATGAAAGTGAAGGAGCTATTAAACGCACATATTCTGGGTTCAGGAAGAGATCTTTCGGTGTTGTTCAGTTTGACACAACAAGAAACCGGTTTTTAGCTGCTGGTGATGAATTTCAAATTAAGTTCTGGGATATGGACAGTACCGCGATGTTGACAGCTATTGATGCCGATGGGGATTTACCTGTTAGTATTCCTGTTCTTCATCTGGTTGGAAGCACTTTAGTAGAGAGTTAAAGCTTCAACACTAATATCTGCTTTCCCATATGCAGGCTAGTCCTAGACTAAGATTTAACAAAGAAGGGTCCTTGTTGGCAGTCACAGTGAAAGACAATGGTATTAAGATTTTAGCCAATAATGATGGTTTGCGCTTAATAAGGATGCTGGAGGGCAGGGCTATGGATAAGAATAGAGGCCCTTCTGAGCCTATCAACTCTAAGGTATAGTTGGGTTCTCTGGTTTGTTTATCTTCTGTTGTTTTTATGGAACATATAGTTTATATTCTGTTTGTTTGTCGTTCAACTATTTTCCTTGTTAATGTCTGTTGAACCTTGATAGTTCCCAAGATTAGATGCGGTGATAACAATAAGTTCCCTTAGGCTAGCATTAGCATTCTTGTTAGACTTGCCAGTTTAGACTTAACATGTTTCATTAAGAGAAATCTAGTCTCTGTAGCTATAATGTTAAGAGTTTTGGAAGAAGAGACATGGACAAGAAAAGTGGAAGGTATTGTTTAGTAATACTATTATCACGTGTGTGTTTCTGTGTATGATGCAAAGTCAACAACCGGTTCCTGTAGGCCGCTCTGTTAATTCTTTGAGTAGTATGCTCAGAAGTTGTGTACTAAGTCACTAGCTCTTGACTGCTTGAAGAAAGTGATGGATTCTCTTGGGCTAACGTTCCAAACAACAAAACTTCCCTTTTTTTTTTTTTTTTGATAAAAACAAATTTCCTTTTTAAGTTTTTGTATTAAGCTGGCATAATTTCACGAGTTTCCCATTTGGTTCTTATGGCAAATTTTATCACGCCCTTTTTTTTTTTTTTTTGGATGCAGCCCCTGATTGTTAATGCACTAGGTCCAGTGGCAAATGTTTCTCCTGCTGTTGCTTCAACCCTAGAACGTCCTAATATAATGCCGCCTGCTGTGTCTATCAGCAGTCTTGTAAGTTCAGCTTGTTTAAGGTGCATAAAATTGTTGATGCACTATTGCTCACAAGTTTATATTGATTTTGGAATTGCAGAGTCCCGCGGAAAATAGCAGGCTTGTTGATGTTAAACCACGCAATTCCGATGATGTAGACAAGATTAAGTGCTGGAAGATTCCTGATATTGCAGATCCATCTCTTATTAAACCTTTGCGACTGCCGGATTCTGGAACTGCTGCAAAGGTAGGTTTAGATGGTAGTATTTGCTTTACATATGAGAAATGGAAATCCAAAATCCTATGGTTTTTTGGGTATTTGCTTAGAAGATAAGAAATTGAAATCCAAGATCCTCATGATTTTTTGGCTATGAGCTTTCCTGGTAACAAGAAGTAAATGCATTATGTCTCTGCCTTTGTTTTTCATTCCTCTCCCTTCCTCTCTCTTGACCATGTCCTCTTATCTGTGTATATATTTGTCTTGGATGAAATGAAAGCTGATTAATTAATTTTTTTTGAAGGGGCTTATTAATTAATTTTGACTTTATAAATTGCTTTTTCACTCACTTGTGCAATTGTAGAAGTCATTTTGGAAACAAGCTTATGTGGTTAATACTTAGGTAGTCTCAACTCTTCACAGTACCAGTACTGAGAATCTTAATTCCAAATTGCAGGTTGTGAAACTCATGTACACAAATAATGGCCTAACTTTGCTGGCCCTGACTTCCAATGCTGTTCACAAGCTCTGGAAATGGCAACGTAGTGAAAGGAATCCATCAGGAAAGGTATTATTTCTGTTTCTCAAATATGTAAATTTGTAACTTGATAATTTGATGTTTCTAATAGCTATACAACTTGGTTGTGTGCGTGTGTATTTTTTCCTCCAGGCAACTGCTTGTATCATGCCACAGTTGTGGCAGCCTCCCAGTGGAACTCATATGACTAATGACATAAATGAAAAGAAACCACCGGAGGAATCTGCTGCATGCATTGCTTTATCTAAAAATGATTCTTATGTCATGTCTGCATCCGGTGGGAAGGTTTCGTTGTTCAACATGATGACTTTTAAGGTTAACAATTATTTTGTTTGTTTGTTCTAATCTTGACTGTTTTCAGTTTATTGATCACTTTTCCAATCACCTATAATTGGTAAATTTCCATCAAGGACTTGTATGACTTAAACTGGTTACCTTCTCAGGTCATGACAACATTTATGCCGCCGCCTCCTGCAGCCACATTTTTGGCATTCCATCCTCAAGACAATAATATAGTTGCCATCGGCATGGAGGATTCTACTATTCAAATATACAATGTTAGGGTTGTTGAGGTACAAGATCTCTTATGTCAATTTGTAGACTTCTTGGAATGTAAGCTGGGGTGCTCTTTTGATATATATATTTTTTATTTTTCGAAATTAGATTTTTTTTTTTCACATGTCGTGTTTCTTTGCCACATTCGTTTTGTGGGTCAATTCTACGGTCTGTTTAGTATATTCGACTATTCTGTAACTCTTGAGGAAAAGATCATGTATTGTGGTTTACTTTTTCTTCTGAATTCAAGTTCTAATCTAATCTGTCAGAATTGTTGCATTCTGTTGAGCGTCCATCGCCGATATATGATAATCCCGAAAAACTAATCTTGGGAGATTTCACAGGTTAAAACTATACTCAAAGGTCATCAGACTCAGATTACAGGGCTTGCATTTTCTCAAACTCTTAATGTGCTGGTTTCTTCCGGGGCTGACGCTCAGGTTAGTGGTTCTCTGAATTACTAGTTGACTATGATATCCATGTGTAGAGGAGCCTTGGCCAATTCCCAGACAAATGGAATTATATGGTGTCTATGGGCACCTGTTTAATGCAATTATTACACTGTCACATTTAATTTTTGTTTATTCTTTTAAGTTGTCATGATAAACTGAATTTGTTTTCTTTCCTTTCCTTCATGAAATCCTTCAATTGTTGCTACAATTTTCATAGAAATTTCATTTTGCTGAATTATGGCTTTGGGAAAAGAGATTTGCAGCAAAATGTTTGCTCCTTGGAAGAGCTGTCATCACCTTAAAAAGAAAAGGGATTTCTCACCCTGTGCTTGCGAGGTTTAAACTGTTCATTTTATTCTAATTTTGATGACTTGCAGTTATGTCTGTGGAGCATTGACGGATGGGAAAAGAAGAAAACAAGATTCATACAAGCACCAGTTGGACGCCAGTCCCCGTTAACTGGAGAAACTAAAGTTCAGTTTCATAATGATCAAACACATCTTCTGGTTACCCATGAAAGCCAGATTGGCATGTACGATAGCAAGCTTGAATGTTTACGCTCAGTAAGTTCTCAAGAGCCCTTCTGTTATTAGTTACTCATAGCTCCATGTAGGTGAAATTGCTCACTGTTTTTCTACCTTAATGCACAGCTCAAATTTTTGCTGCATAGAAACTTTTATTGATGGAATTACCTGGATTATTTCTTTCCAATGTTACTGATCTAGAGGCTTTTTGTGCGCATCTGTTTGATCAGTTCCATACATATTCTCTATCTTCGTTTATCATGTCCTACTTTTTCGATTTTGAATTCTCATCCACATTTGATTATTATTATTTTTTTTTTTGAATTTTTGGTAGTGGTATCCAAAAGAAGCGCTTGCGGCTCCCATCTCGAGTGCAATATACTCATGTGACGGATTACTGGTTTATGTTGCTTTCCGTGATGGTGCAGTTGGTGTTTTTGATGCGGATAGCTTGAGACTCAGATGTCGAATAGCACCTTCTGCATACATACCATCATCTATTCTCAGGTAAGCAGAGAATGTTGTTAACGGAGCTCTTCCTTAGTTTTCTAATTGAAAACTCAGTGTTTCTGATACATAAAATAGCATATGTATATATATAAATTTATTTTGGCATTCATTAATGATACTCTTCTGCGGAAGCAGCCAGGTCTATCCTTTGGTTATAGCAGCTCACCCGTCCGAGCCTAATCAGGTTGCACTCGGCATGACCGATGGCTCGGTACATATGGTCGAGCCATCGGATGTGGAGCTGAAGTGGGGTGGTACACCTTCTCAAGATAACGGGCCTCTCCCTTCAAATTCATCGAACCCCTCCCTGAGTGGTCAAGCATCAGAACACCCTTCTAGGTGATGGTCGTCGGCAAGTAAATTCTGCCCCGAGGAGTACAGAGTCATATGGTTTTATGAATTGTAGCAGCCACTACTATTTTCTATTATTTTTTTGTTTTTTGGGCTTCTTCTTCTTTTTTTTTTTTTTTTTTTTTCTAAATCTTAAATAATCTATATTCGTTGTAAATGTTTTGGTCTTTTGGTTATTTTGAGAAGTGAAGTAGGGTGGGGGGGAAGTTTGTACAATTTGCCTGAGAGGCCAATTTGCCTTCCAACAGTATTTAGGTGGTTTTCTTTATACATAATTTATTATTAACATGTTTTATTTTATGGTTTTGGAATCAAATAGTTTGTTTGTTTGTTTTTTTTATTATTATTATCTATCTATCTCATATTCGTTTCTCGAAATTTGTTAACTTCAATAGCTACTAGTTATGCCTGCAGCCAAACAGAAATTGATTATCAACTTATACAAGGATAACTTTTGATTGATGCGTTTTACGGATTAGGAACCTGTGTCCTAAAAGAGCGCCTTAACAAATTTACAAATTCTAGATAGACAAAGACACCTACCTTCGTACACAAGCAACAAGAAATCCCTGAGCTTTGAGCTTTCAATTAAAAACAAACAACAATATTATAGTTGAGATTTTAAACAAAAAGGGTAAATATGAGATTTTAATTAATTTCAATGAATTTTGGGACGTAGACCGTTGAGGTAAAGTAAAACTATATTGTGATAACTTCCCAAGATCCAGCGAATCAGCATGCAATCCTCTGATGACGTGGCAAGGTCTAATGCCCAAAAATGTACACCTTCACGTACAGGATTATTCTCGATGCAATTAGCCCTGCAAAGTGTGTCGAGTCTCTCCTTGGAAGGACTTCACCTTTGTCCCGTCTCTCCCTTCCCTCCCTCCCTGAGACGAAGATCTGGACTGGTTCTGTCAGTTGAGTTGACGTTGCTCCAGTTCCAGGTAATCTCTCTCTCTCTCTCTCTCTCTCTCTCTCTCTCTCTCTCTCTCTTTTTATTATGGCCCAGAAATTATTTATGAGAACTATTACAAGTTTTGAGCTTTTTCCTTAGGGTTTCGTGATTTCTCTTTTATAACCTAAAGTCGATTTTGCTCGGATTGTGTTTCGATAGAAAAATTTTTTTTTGAAATTGAATTATTGGGATCTTCTGTTTTTATGAAACAAGTCCACTTTTTGTTATTGTTGTTGTTGAATTTAGTCTAACCCGGCTATTGGGTCTCACTCTTTGTAGTCCTTTCATTCGTCTAACATTAACAAAACTGTATTTAGAAGATTTTTCCCCTTATATATATATATATATATATGTACGTGATTTATTTAGGCTCTTGTTTTAGATTGTTGTTATAATTTGTGGGACTTTCTTATTATGTTGTATTATCTTCTGTCCACGCCGTTTTTTTACTGCTGACTAGTGTTGTTTTATAATCTGAAGTAGGGGTGTCGATGGAGATAGCGTCGAATGAAGATCTGGAGAAGTCGCCAACCTCTGCCAATGACGCCCGTCATCCTGATGATAATATGGTTCCTGATGTGCTGAATCATGGGTACATGCTTCTTTCCCCATTTACTCCTTACTGGCAGCTCTTTCTTCGTGATTCATTTAAATTGCGTCTTTTAAATTGTTATGTTTTCTCAGTGTTAATAATCTTTTTTCTTTTGCATTTATTCAGTAAATTCTCGAACTTTCGTATTAATATGGTAGTGGTGTTTTGCTTGAGATTTTAGTGGCGAAGAGCCTAAGCTAGAGATTGCTGAAAAAGAAGCTAGGGGCATACTGGAAGTTATTGCATCCACTGGGAAGTTCTGGTATGTTAATATTTATATGGGAAACTACCTCATTGGTGTTCGGTCTGTATGTTGATTCTTTTTGGTGCAAAAGTTATGTTGATACTTTTTAACACACATTTTAATTTCGTGGGAGGGGGTTGGGACTTGGGAGTCGAATGCCATCTTTCATATTTACGCTATGTCTGGTAGAAGGGAGGGAAGATAGAAAAGGAATGAGGCCTACTGTACCTAGGGAAGGGAAGTGAGAGAGGAAGGGGGGCACTCTTCTCTTATTATGTTTGGTATGAGATAGAGGAGAGAAGATCAAAATCCACTCCCTTGTTTGGTAAAAGGGAGAAGTGGAAGGAAGGTGAAAGATTTTAGTTAAAATAACCACTCTATCACTTGAGTGGACACTTCCTAAAATCTCTCCAATTTTGGAGGGATTGAAGTTGAAGTCCCTTTCTTCTTAAAATCATTCCTACAAAAAATCCACTATACCCCGAATCCATCCAACAGTCCCCTAACTCCTCTCCTTCCACTTCTCCCTCTTGTCAAACATGCTCTTAGAGAAGGCAACCTTAAAAGTACAGATTGTGACTTTGGAGCTTCCCCCACCCCGTAAAACTTGTTTAAATAGTGTCTGATCTTACGCACAGTGATGAGCTAAATGCGATACAGACAATTGTCAAATAGCAAATAGCTGTTGAAACAACCTTGGATCCAATATTTGCTGAATGGGCCTAATATTTCAAATTTCTTTTTTATTTCTTGTTGTGCATGGAAGACACATAATTTATTGTGGTTATAATCTATTCTTGTTTTATATTTGTTCTTTAGGCATGAGTGGGACAAGTTAAAGGCCATCTTATCCTTTCAGTTGAAGCAGGTATGGGGAGGTATGCCAGCATGTGGGTCCTTTCGTAAATTTGTAGTTTCCTTAAATATAAGTACATGCGTTTTGTTTATGTATATCTGCAGATGTATAGTTATTTGTAATAGATGTATTTTTTGCTTTTCTAACCATTCAAACAATTCCTTTCTGTGTTTATTCTTCTCTTTTTTTTCTGATTTATGAAGGTTTTGTCAGAGTATCCTGAGGAAACAATGACAGACGAGCAGCAAAATGCTTCTTTAGGAGAAACCTTTACTGAGTTGGTTAAAAGGTTGAATGAAGGTATTAACTTGATCTTTAATTTCCTTCTCTTGAATGTTCCTTGTTGAGAGTCTAATGTACATTTTGCTGTTAGCTTGAAATATATCATCCAAGATTATAAAATGTAGAGCGACACTGGCCACTTGACCCACCTATCAAACTTCGGACTGCTCTTGGCTATATTTCTTTCCCTTTCTAATATTAAATTACTGTTTTGGTCATGAGTTTTACAAACACCCTCACACATGAGCTGTTTTAACCTCTGGGCTAATTGATGATCCAATGACAAAAAAAAAAAGAAAGAAAAAGAAAAAAAGTAGAGATGTTGAACTTCATCCTGCAATGTGAAAATAATGATTCTTTTGTCCTTGTTTCAGGTTTATAATCGTCTGTACTTCTGTGTATGGCTAATTTGCTGTATGTTTTCTGCATTTTCAGCTCTCAATAGTTTTGATCAGGGTCCCCCATTTACCCTTCAGAGGCTGTGCGAGGTAATTGCTTCATTATATGTGTTGTTCTTAGCATCTCATTCGCATCGCATTCACACCCTGTACGGATCATGGATTTATCTTTTATCCTTTTTTTTTAGTTTGCATTTTTCAATTATTTGGTAAAGCCCTGTGTTTATTTATTTTTACTATTTGAGTTGTTTGGCCAAGCTAGAACGATTTTGGTGTCATGAAGAATTTAATCTCTCCTTTTTTTTTTCTGACCTTTTTTTTTCAAATTAAACTGATCAGATCCTCTTGGATGCACGGGGAGTTTATCCGAATCTCTCCAAGCTTGCACTAGCACTTGAAAAGGTACTTTAGTTAACATGTGGCACATTATTCTCTCCATTTGTTCTTTAATTTCTCTAATAGTCTTGGGTTCCTAAAGGGATACCTTCGTCCCTCAGAATTTTTTCTTGTTCTTGAGCTTCTCTTTGTATGTGTACAGCGAGTATGAGGATTTTGAACTCTAGTTAATACCCATCCATTTTATTTTCCAAGAAGTTAATAATGATAATTAGTATTTCATCTTGCAATTTTCCTCTGTAGAATCTCCTAGTGACGTCTATGCTTTCCATTTCCGGTGATCCATATCCACAATCGACGATAGAGCCAAATGAACCAGAGAAAGCAAATGAAGAACCAGAAATGCAGTCTAGTTCTGTGCAAAACGGGGTAGAACATATGAGTGGTGATGGGGATGAAGTAATGGCGGAAGTAGAGGAGGCCGATATCGATGACAATATGACCATTGACATGGAAGCCTTTGAGGATTTAGTTGGATCTTCGGAAACAAACACAGCGGCAGCCAATGATTCCTAAGTTTGCAGTAATTTGTTCCACATCAATTCTAGGAGCTCAGCATTCGGTATTTTTTCACATGGGAAGGACGCCAAAATCCAGAGTTCTACTTGAGCAATATGGTTTTGTCGGCCCATTAGATTCTGATGGTTGGCTTGGGAAACCATAGATTTGGCTTTTGTCTAGGAAATTATAGGGGTCCTAGGATGGCGAAATTTCTACCGACTTTTCTCCTTTGATCATCTACTTGTACAATTCCGATAATTGACCGAGGACCGATTTGGCTTTCCTCAGCCCTTAAATTTCTATGTTCATTTCACAAAATTATCCGCTTAATTTTCTTCTCGGTGAGATTGAATTCTGTTCTATATTTAGAGGTTTTAAGCTGAATCGTTCTTTGTGCACGTAACATTGGATTGATTTGGGAACGTCACCTCTTGTCAATTCATCCTGATCAATTGCACAGATAACTATAGGACAACATTAAAACAATCATTGGGCAAGGCTCTATCATAAAAGCAATATTGGATATAAGCGTAACAAGACTACAAACATTTTATGTACGTATGACTAGCTATTAGCTTACTGATAATGTTCTTAGATCATTTGCAAGTCGTGAAATTATCGATGAATGACGACTTATGCTGGGATAATATTCTTTCAAGCACTCCAAGGCAAGGCCTCCTTGGTTATTGAATTGGTAAGAAAGAAATAAGCATGCACATGGACAATTGGTCCTCCTATTGAAATCCACTCCTATTGTTTCTTTTCCTGGAACATAAATCGAACATAACAAAATCTTCTCAGAAATCACAGTGATATGGTGATGCTACATCCAGCTGATCGATACATTGACATTGATTCTAATTAATTAGGGGTTGGAAAGTGGAATGGGGTTAATCAGCAATGCTGAGATGCGTTCCTTTGAATGACAATCCTGAGAAGTATGTCCATCTCCATGCTGGTACAAACATAGTGCCATCCTGGCAAGATTTGTGGCAACTTGAACAAATTTATGAGAGAAGCAAGACTCTGCAACTCGATCTTCATTCAACTGCTTCCATGTTTCACTTATCAAATACTTGATATGTTGCCGAGCCTCATACGCCAGTTTCGTGCATGTAGCATTGAATTGATTTAGGAACATCACCTCTTTTTATTTCATCCTGATCAATTAGTATACAATGAAAAGGAGAAAATTAAGGCAACTATATACTGAGCTCTAAGTCTAAGCTACCATAAACTAAAAGCATTATTGAATGTAAGCTTAACAAATTCAACTACAAATATTAGGTTGTTAGCTTACTGATGATGTTCCTAGATCGTCTGCAAGTCTTAGAAGCATTGATGTTCAGCGAATTATGTTGGAATAAGTTTCCAGGCATTCCAAAGCCTCTTCTGTTATCGGATTTGTAAGAAGGAAATAACAATGCATGAGGATAACTGGTCCCGAACTCGAAATATATTCTTGCAAGGTTGGTGTGTATCCACTGTGGTACCATTTTGCCTCTAGTAAATAACATCTACAAAGGTCCACCCACTCTAGTTACATGTGAGAGCTAAAAGAGAATTGGACATGTACGTGATAATAAGGTGAAATATATATATATATATATATATATACACAATAAGATAAAGCAAATCTTAAGATGGCAATGAACTCAAAATACGTACCGATTTCTTGAAGTACTTGATGTTGAGGAACTCTTGTTCTTTTAGCACATCAAACACCATTTCATTTATGGAATTGTGAAGAACGAAAAAACATATCTTCATGTAATCTATCGCGTTCAAATCCCATCTAAGACAGTATTTTTACGAACAAAAACATCGTCATGATCATCGACAATATAAATTAATATCTCATCTATAACTACATTAATTGCTAATTGTCACGTTTGCATATGTGTCAAGATATCACTATACTAACCTCTCAACGGCATCAATGAAAAGTTCTAGTTCCTCTAATGTTCCATACACATCATATATGTCGTCAATTACTGTTATTAATGTATTTACTTTTGTGGTCATTCTCCTACCGTATGTGAATTGTGGCTCAAATGTAAATCCGACGGTCCACAAGAAATACTCTATCAATCTGTCCCTGGCAAAATTCAACTTCTGGCGGAGTTTGTTATGCTTCCACCATCTTTTTGTATATGCAGGAAAACACAAACATCAGACATCTCTCTCTCTCTCTCTCTCTCTCTCTCTCTCTATAAATATAGAGTAACCATTTATAATGATCTTCAAGAAGAAGAAGCTAGGTTCTTATAATTAATATTACCTGGAGACGTGTTTTAGATCTTTCTGATGCGTTAATTGCACCATGTCGAGGTCTAGTTTGGCAAACTCGAGCAATGTAGAGTTCTTGTCTTGTCTTTTCTCGTATACATCAATGAACCACCTGGCTTCCAACCTTAACATCCTCCAGTGAAGTGGAAGCTCCAATGCGTGGCTCACTAGTAAACCAAGATCATCATCATCATCATGATCTAATAATTTGCTTTGCCTCGACACTGATGAATTTTTCAAGACATTTGGTGGTGAATTCTTTAGCTTCTTCCAGAGCACTTTCAAATGGAATGAAGCTTCGTATGAAGACAATATTCCCATTATGTCGTTGCTCATGCATGCCTTAAAATTCCCCGCCTCATCCTTACAAACGTTGAAAACTTCTGCAATACCAAGCCGTTGTTCAATTAAGCAACTAAGGAGAATCTAAGAAATTAGGCAAAATAGACCCTTTTGAAAGTGACTTTTCATAAATCACTTGTGTTTAAAACTCTGCGCAAAATAGTATCGAGTATTATGACTAGACCCTTTACTCAAACTCACTTTAAAATACTCTGTTTTGGAAAGGAACCCGTACAGTACTATATATATATGACTCCTAATATTTTAAAAGCTAGCTCTCTTTTTCTTGATTAAAAACTTTTATGTGAAGAATATATAAGAAGTACTGTGTTCGTCCCTTGAGGTACCAAATATAATTCTACAAAAATAGAGTTATTTGGTATGTTTTTGAGTGATAGTTGTTTCAAAAGAATAAATTGTCTAATATAGGTGCCTCTCTTGAATGTATCTTGATTTTTGTTGTTTCTAATATTTAAGATTTAATTTAGTTAATACTCATTCTATTTCTTTTAATTTTTTAGTAGAATTGTTGAAATCTGGACTTGAGTTATGCAGAATTTAAATAGTAGCATTTTGGAAGAAAAGTTGAACTTAAGTCAAAGGTAGAATCAACTTTGCTTCAGTAGCATACCGGAGCAATACTGAGCAGTAGATTCTCTTTCTATTTGGTATCTTTTATGTATAGTTATTTATAACAGCTAATATTAAATGCCAGCTAAGAGGAGCTGAAGCTAAAGTGGTCCTCACTCCTTCAATTAGTTGACACGTGTACTAGGATACCTCACACACTTAAATATAAAAGAAAAAAGATATACTGCAAGAAAGAGGAGAGAGAGAGGCGGTTGAGCTAAAGGAGGAATATGGAAAAAGAAATAAAAAAGAGGGAATAGTACATAGAAGAAAGGACGAAGAAAAGGGAATACTAACAGCAACAGGGAGCTAAAATCACCATCATTCAGCTAGATCTTTCTTTACTTTTTTTTAATCTCCTTTGTATTTAATTTCTTTTTCTTTTCTTGAATTTTTTATATTTGATGGAATACTTTGGGCTACTGATTTTTAAGCCCCTGAATATGAGCTAAGTTTTTCTTAGCTGGGATTATGATGAATATAAGGTTATAATAGCTGATTAAATGTTGTTTTAATATTTACGGTAATATCCTCTTGTTCATTCAAGTGAACCTGATTGTTAATTCCTTTTATTGCTTGACTACTAATATTTAGGATAAATAAATTAGGATTAATTCTGGAAATGTTAATCTTAGTTAGATTTAGCTTGAATGATGCATGTTTCAATTATTTCCTTAGTAGATCTTTAAATTAGTAATAGTATAGGAATATATTGTTACCATGCATAACCTATGAAAATCGATGCTATAAATGGCATTTTGAAAATTGGTGTGATATAGGAATATATTAAATCTGGTTTGAAAAACTTTAAACATAATAAATTTGGAAGATTATTGTGTGCAGATTGAATTTTCGATTACTGGAGTGATTTTTGCCATAAACATTGCTGCAGTATTTGTACCCAGATTTGTAACCAAGGAGGATTCAATAATTCCAGCTTAATTCCACCACTGATTTACAACCACTTGATCAGATCGTGTTGTTTTCTACTTAGAATTACATTTCTATTTGCATCCGTTAATTTTTCTTATTTTATTTTTCAATTCTTAAACTAGCTTGTTTGACATTTAGCTTTTACAAATAATTTTGGTAATCAATCCCTACGAAGATAATACTCAACTCACTATTATATTACTTATTCGGCACGTGCACTTACGTAGCAATTATAAAATTCTCAACAAGTTTGTAGAAGTTTAAATTCAAGAGCAGTGGCGTATAAATTAGTATTCTTAGTGGCACATGTGTAATCACAATCTGGATCATTAGTTTTATTAGCGTACTTTTGCCTTAATATAGTGTCTATGTCATTGTCAAAATGGTAAGAGACTCCAAGTCGTTGCAGCGTATCAATCAATTCTAGTTGAGCCAAAGAGTCTCCGGCCACCTTCTCAGTTAGCATCACTTTCACCTCTTCCTTCAGCTTATTTACTCGTCTTCTATATCCTTCTTCCTGCAGATTACTTGTCTATATATATATATATATATATATATGTAATGTGAATAGCACAATGCAAAAGCAATTATTGTACTCAAGTCATAACACCCTTTTCTTTTCCTCTAAAAAAAGAAAGAAAAGAATAGTGAACATTTTCAATTTTCATATGTAGGCAAACATAATTAACTTTCAAACACAAAATTAATGCAGAAAATTTGATTTTACCGCGTTGTCGCTAGAAGTAGACTGAATATAGTCAAAACCCCAAACTGGGGGTTCATAGTTGGCTGATTGCCGAGCAATAGTATCATTAATACTAGTACTGTGTATAGTAGCGTTTCCATTACTACTAGTTTTGGCATGATCGAACGCCACGCATTGGACAGGACAAATAGAACTGGTGTGTCCACCTCTTCCTCTTGATCTTGATAGCCCAACTCCAATTCTACCAAAGCTAGTGCTAACATCGACTGAAGAAAACTGGTGAACCGCCATGAGGAACTGCATTCTTTAATTTGGCTCTTTTTTATTTTTGGGGCGATTGGACAATATATCCAAGAGTTGTCTTCCTTGATGAGGATGTCTGAAGTGTCTGGCTTTTATATCACGGAGTGCTTAATATGAAGCAAAGAAAATCATAGAAATTAGATTTTTGCAATGTACATGTACACAACTACACACATAAAATAACAATATCTATTGAAAACATCATAGTAACATACAACAACATCTATTGAAAATATCATAGTAGTATATGGACTCATCATACGTACCGATCGAATCTATAGTACGAACCAAGGGAAACCGTAAAAAATAATAATAAAAATAATAGTGTTATTTAACTAGTCCACGTTTGAAACGCGAACTTGTGTTATCAACTAGAATATTTTTGTACGGAGGCTATAGTACGAACTAAGGAAAACCGTAGAAGAAGATATTTAACTAGACTGGAAGCCAAAGGTCAATGTTGCTTATTTCTGTGAGCCTTTGGGTCTGTTCTGTGAATTTCTATTCTAAATTGGTATTTGCCAAAGAAAGAAAATAGATGTCACTTTTGTTTAGAACGTTCTCACACTCAAACTAGTGCTAAATTGTACGTACTACATAGATCTGTCCTATGGGAGGGAATGCGGAAGTCTTAGCTATCTAAAGAACAGATACCAGTAAGTACGTTATGAAATAATTTTCATTCTACTTTTGCTGTGGAATTTTTCGATATGTACATTTAACAGTCTTTTATATACAGTTCCGGAGGAAAACAAAAGAAGGAACACCGAGATGTCCATTCTGGGCTCATTTACATTTACAAGGCACCCCCATATTCTTAGAATGGTGACATTCCTTTTTCCCTCGTTCTCACAAGTAATTTTACCAAGTTTCTAACTTAATCCGAATTTCAAATTCTGACTTCAACCACATCACCATCTTTTAGCTTCGTATTGGGCAACACCAATTGGCCATTGACCAAAACCAGTTTTCCCTCAACTCCTACTCTTCTAGCAGCATCTGCTGCAGTGCTACCGGTACTCAATCTCATGATCTCACCGTGGGGCCAGCAAACAATAACCACTTCCCCAAGAACAACCGAACCATGAGACTTTCCTCTTAGCTTTTCCTGTCCAAGACTTGCTTCTGTGTGTAGTTGCTCTTCCCACCGCAGCATTGTCCTTAGTAGACGCACCTAGAAATTGAAAACTAACATTAGCTTCTAGAACCTTCTGCTGCTGGATGTGTTTAAGTGTGATTTTCGTCACTGTAGTGTTAAACAGACAATCAAATCCATAGTTATACAAGTAGTTAAGATAGTACTAGTTATACATCTCTGAGCCATAACTTATACATCAGAACCACACATTTCCTAATGTAAGCAAGAAATTAAAGTCAATAATTTCAAATGAAAATGTTCCATGCTAGTCATCAACAACTGGTTTAGATGGTGAGAATGTTAGGCAAACCTTGTTATTGATGCTACTCTCCATGGAGCCCCATGAAACTCCATTTAAGCTTGGCCTTGATGTATAATAATCAAGCTGTTTGCCATCAAAGACAGCAGACATAACAGCCCAGTAGTCAGATTCTTCTTGGTCCGTCAAATCAATGACCTGAAGGAAGGTTGGCAGTAGCCGCCCAAATTGATCTTGCTGCTTGGAAAAAGAAACTTTAAGCAATCTTTACCAGAAAGTTCAACAAACGCTTCAGTTATACTTCTCAAGGCAAAGCAGTACACTGATCCACGTTATACATTCAAAAGTTCAATAAACGAGCTCAAATTGATCTTATATTTTCTTTGAATAACACATTTTGAGCATACCTTGTGGTACATACCATCCCGAGAAAGTGTATACTTCTCTAGGCAAGTACACCAATCTCCATGTCCTGGTTCGCACCACCACTCGTCGGAGACCTGGAAGCCATTAAACACACAATAAATTAACACCATACCACCCATTCAGCTAGTCGTGATTAAGGTACTCCCATAAACTTGTGCATTTTCAACTCAACTCTCTTGGAGCTCTAATTTTTATATTTTATCTACTTCAACATATATATACTGAGTTAAGTGAATGAAGAAGAACATAATACATTTTAGGTAAAGGCCTTCTAAGATGTGAAATAAATCTCTGAACAAAGTCACCAATTAACTGAGATTGTCAAATCAAGATAAAAGTAAAATCAAAATCAACCTTTTTGTATAACCTTGCATAAGCTTCCCACCGCTTCATTTGGGAGGAAGATCTTCTATCAGCTACTGCTTCAGAAGCTGCTAGTCCAAAGCTCACAGCAACAAGCAACTCCCTTCCGCCCTTTTCTACTCTGCAGATTCAATTTTGATAGACATGCTACTGGTTAATGACCTTACACTTGAAATTATATCCATTAGACATGATCAAGGTACATACCTAATAATGACAGCAGCAAGAAGATGACTTCCTTCGACTCTAAGTACTGGATGTCCAGTTTTCAGCAAACTGTACTTTTGTAACAAATTGGATTCTATGGAATTTTGTTCTTCAATATCTTTGGAGAAATAGGAAGTGGTTTCCACTTCAGATTCATCTGTGCTGCTTTCAGAAGATAACTGGTTTCCAGATTCTTTATAAAGCCAATGAGCTGCTAATCCATGTTCAGCATATTCATGCATCCTCTGGAAAAGAGATTTACTCAACAGCTAAATTAAAAGATACAAGAAAGAAATCCCGAGTTCTTTACAGTTAGAAGAAGTTTGCAACCTACCTGTGATCGTATTTGAACTTCCAATGGTGATCGCTCAGGACCTTGTACTGCAGTGTGTAGAGACTACAAATAGAAATTTGAAGTTTGTGTAATTATCTACCCAAAGAAATAGCAAGAATTACTAGAGCAACTTCCAATTTGTAGTGAAACTATAGGGGCAAATCCAACCTGATAACCACTAGGCTTTGGATTGACAATGTAATCGTCGAATTCACCATCAATGGGGGTCCAAAGTCTGCATACAAACCGATATATGCCATTATCATGACTGGGAAATTTATGATATGCAGATGCCATGAGTCTCTACCTCACTACTTTAAACAAGTTGACAAAGATGTAAGACCTCTTGAAAATATATATCCACATTTGTAACACTAGGGAACAACTCAACACAAAAAAGTACTTCACACATCAAGACCTCTTGAAAATATATATCCACATTTGTAACACTAGGGAACAACTCAACACAAAAAAGTACTTCACACATCACACACGCACCCCCCCCCCCCCAAAAAAAAAAAACACAGTTGTATACCGACTTACGGGATTAAAAATCCCTGCTGCTATGTCAAGTCAAAGTGGTATTTATGTAGCCACCAATATTTATTTGATAGCGTGTAAATATAAAGAAAACAGAAGGTTTAGTTTGGTTTACTTGTGTACAATGTTGAGAAGACTATAACAACACTGAACAGCAGGTCCATGAAGAGTTCCATTCTTGTCCCCAACAACTACCCTTAACGCACGAGCATCATACACTTGGTCAATGTCGACATCCTTTCTTTTCATCTACAGAAAACATAGATTAATATGTAAAATTTGAAACTCAAATGGAATTCTAAAATAAGGGTCCTTTGTCTAATCTCTAAACAATGAAGATAAGAATATTTTAGCAAATATTAAAACCAACTATCAATAGAAGCATTAACTTAAAGTAATGGTAA
This sequence comes from Parasponia andersonii, assembly GCA_002914805.1. Lineage (NCBI taxonomy): Eukaryota > Viridiplantae > Streptophyta > Magnoliopsida > Rosales > Cannabaceae > Trema > Trema andersonii. The sequence continues at coordinate 56,036 of JXTB01000414.1, forward strand.
ATGCATAGTCTGCTTTGTTTGGATTTGAGGCACAGAAAAGTGCTACTGTTTGCGTTTATCTCAAACATAAGAATGAAATAATTGTACAGGCAAGGGTGAAAAAAAATCCATCTAACTTGGCCACAAAGGCGTATGACCCAATTTTGGAATAGGAGAGTTTAAAATTTTAGGTCATTTTACAATGGAATAAAAAGTAGAAAGTTATGATAAGCATAAATAATTATGCGTCACCATTCATCTTATCCTTGAGAAGAGAATTCCTCTGTTGAGATCTAATTATCATGTCAACCAATAACATGTCTCATCAGTTCTGCACCAATCTTAAACTATCTATTAGGCCACCACGAGAGTGCAGACTATCCATTAGGCCACCATGAGAGTGCAGCAACCTAAAGAAAGAAAAATCTATAGACGGATTTTGCTCGGTATCAGACTCGAGGATCCTCCTAGTGCATCAAAATATAAAATAAAAAAGCTCTTGTTCTCCATAGTAGGCAACCTATAAAAGACTATTTCTCTTACTTTTTGTATAAGTTAGATGAAATTAACACTGCTTCACTATATTAATTACCTTGCTGTAGATGCTATACAAACTTTTTAGACGGCTGGATAAAGTCACCTCCATCCCTGGGACATAACTGCAGGCACAGAACAAAGAGAGCCTTTTAGCAATAGCCCAAAATAATTCTGATTTTCAATCAGTACAGTAGATGAATTTTGTTAGATTATATAATCACGTGTCATAATCTATAATTAAAAAATTACAAGCAGAAACAATAAAAAGGTGAAAGCAGAACATACGAAGTTGAAATAATCAGCTCCCGTTCAAGTGCTTCCTCACAAACTACCAGAGATGCTAAAGCAATGACAGCATCTCGCACAACCTTCGGGCGTGTCTGCATCTCTAGACCTTTTCCTAGATTATTAAGAAATCTGGAGCGCTTTCTTCTATCTAACAAGACATCAAATGGCAACACAGCTTCCAAAAGATCCTGAAAATAAATATGACATAACAACAGATAAGCAGTTAGCTTAAATTTAACTAATTTCCAACTTAATCTTCACTCTGCATATAGTCTTGATTTTACAGCCATCCCCCATTCCCCAAAGCAGTTTCTTCCAACTTATTTCTTTGCAAGTTTTAACTAATGCATTTCAGCAAAGAGCATACCTTCATGCTTATGACATCATCAATTTCCATGGACCCCTCATAATCACATTCAGAGCTTTTCTTATCCAAGGGTTGCAAGCTGGCTCTTGCACATAATCTTTTTGTGTATCCAGCTTTGCTGCTAGGGCTCCACATAGAAGCTAGATCAGCTCTCATTTTCTGAAAGATTTGAGGCTGCATAGGATGTGAACAAGACATACAATGAAAACATGAGTTGCAGATGCTCAAATGACAAGTGCATGAACTTGGAGCTAATTAGTCACTGTTAGCTACAGCCAAAGAGATATAAGTGACCTGAAGAACAGCAAAGCACAAATCTTCCAGTTCAGCTTTCAATGCCCACAAGCCCAATCTTGAAGCAAGTGAACACCAAACAGCGAGTGTTTCCTTTGCAACAGCTTGAGCCTTTTGCAATGGCAGGGCATAACTGTAGAAGAATGTCATATAGAGTTTGACAAATTGCTACTATTTGAGTGTAAGTTTTTGGTGTGAGATAAGAACGAAAAATAAGAAAAGTAAAAGAATAAATCGCACAAATATTATTAGTCAACCCATAATTGTGTTTGAACACAAACAAAAGATTAACGAAAATACATAGAAAATAGATAAACGTAAAACGACAGTATTATGAGTCCACATTAAGGAATTAATGAAGACTAAAACAATACTTACCCTACAAGAAACAAAATTATGATGCGCATGAAGTTGCATGGTTAAAAAAAAAAAAAAAAAAAAAAAAAAAAACTAGACACACAAATAAAAAAGTTGAGAATTAATACATGGTTCTCATATTGTGAAGACGATCAGCGAGCTTGATAAGAACAACTCGTGGATCGTCAACCATTCCCAAGAGCATGACTCGTAAATTGTTCGCCTGATATGTAAACAAAGCCAGTATGAGATGTAGAAAAATGAAAAACTGATCTTGGTTCTCATACATTCTCTCATGTTTAAGAAAAAGCTAATAAATTCAGTGAGCACAAATACATCAATACAACAAATGCCCACACACAATCTTTTCTTGAGGATAAATAACTGAGCACATGTGCACTTTGAGTAAGTAATGCCTCGTGGATTAGTGCAACCGAGCACATTTTGGTGAGGAACAGGAAAATTTCCTAATAATATCTCTCTTAGAAATTATATAAATATCAAACTTAAAATTATATGCATTAGTAGTAGAAGAGACGCAATCAAATTCCAACAAAGAGACCTCAGCAGAAGCTTCTGCATTAAAAGGCACTTCGACAACGCAATAAATTGACAGCACTAAATAAGATTTAAGGTTACCTAACATTCCTTAGATCATTATAGCAGACCATATACAAAATTTATCATGACACTAGGATTAGAGAATTATCTTAGACAGTGTGATGATGTCAATACCACCAATAACTCAATTTTACCACCCATATTATGGCTAATTACTACCAACACATAGAGAATAGGTTATATACCTCTTCATGCCCAAAGGTACCGGTGTCTACATTTATTCTCCGATGTCTTCGTAAGAGCTGCACAACAGATTAACATCCGTGTGATAAAATGAGCGACCAAAAAGTTCAGGGAAAAGATGCTCACATAATCCACAATCAAGTAATACGTTTCTGAAATGTTCAAGCATTATAATTACATAATTGAAACAATACCCCATAAATCACTCTCATCACTGCCATATTGTAACAGGACCAATGCCCAAAAAATAAATAAACAAAGGAAAACGAAGACTTTAAGCCAGTAAGAGAAAACGGCCAATCAGCTAAACTTCGTATCTCCAAATTTTCTCCTTGAACCCAGTTTTAACAGGAGCTTCTTACCCTTATATTAATTTTACATTCCTGAGAGATACTAGAATCTGAACTTTTTAACATGAAAAGACATGTAGGTCCACAAAAAGAAATTTTTTGGGAGAGAAGTTCTTGATATTTCTTCAGACTCCTGAAGTCAAAGGAAACAACAAATCAACACGACCTCATTGCTTTTCATCATAAGCGGGATCAGATGTCCACAAAAGGCATGGTTATCTTCAATAAAGTAGTATCTTTAAGCATCTGAGACTTCACAGTTTGGAAAATGAATACATTCATATTCTCAGTTAATGTCCATGGAAAGCAAATTCACAAGATTTGTAACCGTTTTTGTAGGAAAAATAAAATCATAAACTGGGAAAAGCAATATAAAAGATTACACATTTATAATTTTGATGATTCGTTTATCATAAGCCATTAGTGATACCTGATTAATATAACTCAACCTGGAAACGCCAGCAACCAACCTAGCTACATCATCACCAAATTGCTCTTCTACACTCTGCAAACTTTCACATGTATCATCAACCACGTCATGCAGAATTCCAGCCACAACAGTTTCGACAGCCTGCAGCGGACTCTATGTCAACAAACGAAATTATGGAACGTAATCTTGTTCAAAGCAATACGAAACATTAGATTTCGGTAAGAGTCAAATTGGTAATATGCTGTAACAGTATGTGAAACAAAAGACCAGTTAATTTATATCACATAATTAGGAGTAATAAGAGTAAGATTGGTAGTACTCGGTTGCCAGTAGAGGGAACCAACATAGCCAAGATTCTTCCGGTATGGATGCAATGCGTCAAATAAGGGTCACCGGTTTTGCGTAGTTGGCCATGGTGAGCTTTCTTCGCAAAGGCAATAGCTTTTTGCACCTGCCTTCACAAATGGACAAGTTCCAGAGGCATCAGATCACTAATATTACATGCACACTCTCTCTCTCGCAGTACAAAGCATAGCTTAAGCTAGTGGAGAATGAATAGACTATGTATTATACCTTTGGATCACTGAAAATAGGATATCCAGTTACATCTACTCCTTCCAGTATCAGAGAACCTATATACATATATATATATATATATATATATATATATATATTCAGATTTAGAACACTTGTGAGTCAAATTGTTTGTTTATCGAATTCAAACCAGACAAGATTTTTGCAGAATTACACAGGAAATCGAGAAGGAAGGAGAAGGAGAAGAAGAAGACCTGGTTGGTCGTCGAGTTTGGGCCACAAGAAATCGACCTTAGTGGAGAGACAAGCGCCGGAGGCAATGGCGACGGCGGTGACGGCGACCTGAGTGATGGTGGAGGTGACGGCGCCGTGGAGGGAGGTGGAGCCGGAGGAGGAGGCGGCGGCGGCGGCGGCGATGACGTTGGCGGAGGTGAAGACGGAGCCGAGGGAGGAGGAGACGGCGAATTTGGGGGCACGCTGGTCGAGGAGGCAACGGAGCTTGGCGGAGGAGCTCCGGAAAAGGAGGCAGTGGCGATGGAGTCGCTGGGCCAACATAGCGGTTGCGATTGCGCTTGTGGGGCTTTGGCATGAGACCATCGTCTTCGCTTGCCACCCTCTCAGACTCTCTCTCTCTCTCTCTCTCTCTCTCTCTAGAAATGAAATAAAAAATTTTGGTTGCTAATTCATGTCAGTTGGTGGTTGTGGTGGTTATCGAGTTGGCCTAAATAAATAAATAAATAAATAAAATAGTGTTTAGAAGAAGAAGAAGAAGAAGAAGAAAGAAAGCTTAAAGCTTAAAGCTTATATGATTATGAGAGTAAGTTTTGTGTGGGGGAAAGTTTCTGGCTAGGAATGAATCCACGACTGACCGTTTTCTGTTTGGGTAGTGAGGAATTTTTTAGATTTTTTTTTTCCCCCCCAAGGAAGAGGGGAGGGAAATTAACGGTAAATAATGCATGATAATCCACGAGAGGAGAGGAGAAGAGGAGAGGAGAGGAGACCCTTAAAAAATGAGAAAAATTGCTCTCGTTGAGAGTCGAACTCAAGACCTCCCGCTTACTAAACGGGTGCTCTAACCAACTGAGCCACGAGAGCCTTTGTACCATAACTGATAGTTACAGATCTCATAGGTTACCATTCCACAAAAGAAAATAGTTTGTAGATTCTGTGGTTCAGAGTACAAATGGCATCATGTTGGTCAACTCGTTTTGTAAATTTTTTTTACGTTATCCGAAACCTTGATCTTCTTCAAGAATTAAGTCTTCTTGGATGAGTTCGTACGCCTACACTGATTTTGTTGGCAAAGGTGAAGGAATCCTATATTTTGTTGCAAACACGCCAACACTGATTTTCTCTGTTTTGTTATTTCCTTTTTCATTTTTATTTTTAAGAAGTACCCACAGACAAAAAATGATAATAATAATAATAATAATAAACAAAAAAAGAAACAAAACAAAAGCAAAAAGGGAATCACTAGCCAGCAACACAAACTCCAAATAATGCAAAATGCGTAGAAAATAAAAATAGGCTAAAATAATCCCACAAATCGAGTTAATTCTTTGATTCTATGGGCTATATCCACCACGTGGGCAGGGAAACCCAATTACAAGCAAAAATTTACCTTCTGTTGTGACAGTGTTACTTCATTTGCAAGCTTGAGAGAGAGAGAGAGAGAGNATACAGAATCCTAGCATTTAGGTTTTATATTCATCATCAAAAGGCACATCCGGCTAATCTTCAATATACATTGGAGGAAGTTTCGACTTTGACTGCCACCAAGAAGGTCAAAGGCAAAAGCACCTACTGAACGTCATTAGCTTCGGAAACAATCAAAAAAATTCAGTCCACGACTTTTCAACGTGCAAAAGGTCAATTCTTCAGCTTTTAACAATTGAAATGCCCCTTTACTCCAAACGAACCTGCGGACAGGGAGGAGAAAACTTATAAACGATATTTTGCATTTCAGTGAGTTCTAATTTGGGTGGTAAAGATGAGTGTCTTAACCTGGAAAATTAGAATGATGAGGTGCCAACTGAAGAGTATCCGGCAGCTCTCATCTCTTTCAGTGTCCCAGCCAACCAATCCAGTCCTTCATAAAGGCCATCTCCACGAAGTGCACAAGTCCCTTGTATGTGCCATTTTCTGTTCTTAAGATCAAAGAGACCAAGTCCTTGGCATACTTCCATCGGTGTCATTGCTCCTTTCTTTATTGGGGAAAAGAGGAAAAAACAAATTATGCCATGTTGATGTGGATTTTAAGTGCATCCTCAAATGAAAACTTCCAATGTTATGGGAAAATCAACTTTTTCTAAAGGTTATTAGTGTCCACTGAAAACCCCTCACTATACAACGATACTTAGGTGATATATTAGTGTGTATTAATCACACAATTATGGTACAGAATAGACTAGTAAATTTTCCAGTCACTAGAATTCATTAACAGTCGATACAAGTTGTAACGGCAATCATCATAGGATCATTTTTCTCACTATATTGATAAGTTCCTAATCGAAACTGTGCAAGTGATAAACATAAATCTTGTATTATTGATGTACCAGAAAGCATAAAAGTAGTAGTAGCACAACATACCATGTCCTGTTTATTAGCAAACACCAAGATGACACTGTTGAGCATAAATGGATCGCTGATGATTGCCTGAAACAGATAGTCTAGTTCAGTGAGAAACTAACGGTCAAATGCTTAATATCAAATAAACAGTGCTTCTTTCTGGATTTAACCTGGAATTCTGCCTTTGCCCTTCCAATTCTCTCTCGGTCCAAGGAATCAACAACATAGATCTGCAGAAACAAAGATATCAACCAAAAAAGATATAAAGATCCCCTAATGATTAAAGGTAAAAAACCATAAATGAAAAACCAAGAAAGAGAGAAAGTAAAAGCAGTAGAAACCAATTCTTTCCTATAGAGAAACTGTCATTCCTAACCAACAAAGGTCATAAGACGATAATATAGAAAACAGAAGCAGGAATATTACCAATCCATCCGTGTTATTAAAGTAATGCCTCCATAGTGGCCTTAACTTCTCTTGCCCTCCAACATCCCAAACGGTAAATATTACATTCTTATACTGTACTTTCTCCACATTGAAACCTGCAGCAGACAGAAAAGTTCACAGAGTAGTACTTGTCATCCCTGTAACAGCATAAAAACAGTGCTGTACACTAATCTTAATAATAAAACAGGTACAAAAAGCAAAGGAACTGCTGGTCTACGACATGATATCCAAATGCAAGACCCAAAAAAGTCTAATGGTGGGAATATTGTGCAACGGTAGAACCAAATATCCCAACAGTCAAAGGTGATCAAACATCAGATTGGATATCAACTCGTCGCCCGACTAATAGAATGAGTCCAATTGTACCATCAAATGAACGAAATGGGAAAAAATAAAATTAAAAAAAAAAATAAAAATAAAATAAGTCCAACCGAAATGAACAAATTGGCATACCAATGGTGGGAACAGTCGACAACACTTCTCCAATGTGCAGCTTGTACAGGATTGTAGTCTTACCAGCTGCATCCAGGCCTAGCATTACAACCTAAGCCAACCCCAGATAAAAATGAAGCATAAGGACAGCGGACAAGCACTAAGTGAAATAACTATTATAGTTCATTTAATGTTAAAAGATAAGACAACAAAAGCCCGAAATTCAAACAAGCCAAATTAAGACAGTCTAAAAAGCCATCTCCAAATTAATAAAAGCAGCATCATTAACATTGAACTGAGAATTCTATTTTGTTCTTAAAAGCTTAAACATCTACTCAGTCTTATTACTTTCAAATGAGACTGAGATGCTCAAAACCATTTCCATTTGGGTTTTACTAGATTTCAAATAGATTCAAGAGGGCAATAAAAACCCATTTCCATTATTATCCAAAGGAGAAACTTATATATAGAAACGAAATTAACATGAATTACAAAAACAGAAAACAGATTTTAAGAAAAAAATTTACAAAGAAAAATCAAATGGCAAGGCATTTTGGCTGCTTGCAAATCACCCATTAAAAACAAAACAACTCCAAATTATACAAAGAAAAATAACAACAATATTTTATTACTGAAGAGAATTCCCAAACAAATTAATATAAAGAAGGGTACGAAGAGACCCTGCTCATCAATTCTTTTAAGTTAGAAAAAAAATTAAAAAGAAGCATGAAAAAATTTAAAAAGAGGAATGAGAATAGAGAAAGAGAGAGAGAGAGAGAGAGAGAGAGAGAGAGAGAGAGAGAGAGAGAGAGAGCAGTCCGTACTCGCATCTCAGTGTTGCCGAAGAAGGCATCGAAAAGCTTGCGAAAAGCTTGACCCATAATTTCTCTTTCTCCTCTTTCGGTCTTGTCTTCTCAGCTACTTAAAATCTCAAAAGTTTCAGAAGGAGCTCGCTCATCCACTGAATTAAACAAAATCAATCCAAGTTTGATTTGATGGATCGATCGATCGATCTTTATATATATATATATATATATATATATATATGTATATAGGGAAAGAGAGAGAGAGAGAGAGAGAGGAAAGATTCTGAGAAAGATGAGAGAAACCACAAGTAGACCAGGTACCGTTTCTTTGCCTTTTTCTTTCTTTCTTTATGCCAAAATTGATTTTTTTTCCTGCTGCTTCTTCTCCTCCTACGAACCAAAAGAAAATATAAAACCCAACTATTCTTCGTTCCTTTTCCTCTTTTCTCTTTCTTTTTTCTTTCTTTTTTTCATTTTTTATATATTAAAAAAGAAAAAAAAAATTACAGAGAATAAGGAAAAGGGAACGAAGCCCACTAATAAGATAAACCCAGCTCTTATGGCCCATTCCATTAAATCACTAGGCCATACAAGGCCTTCTTCCAAAGAAAGAATTTGAAAATACAGTAGGTCAGTTTTTTTCAATTTCAGTACACCAATTTTTAGAACAATATCATTTTAGAAAAATTTCATTTTTTAAAATAGTTGCATGTTACTAATGTTTGAAATTACTTACCGATTACTAGTTATAACGTACTCTTTTCTTTTGTTGTTATTTTTTTCTATTTTTATTGCTAATTAAAATATTTTTCTTCTCTCTTTTTATTTTTAATTTTAAATACATTTGGTTACTAATTACCAATATTCGAAAACTGGTTACCAGTAATTAGTTACTATTTTAAAAAATAAATTTTTTTAAATCATGTTAAAAAATAATTTTTTTTTAAAAAAAATGTGGTACGGGGATTTAAAAAAAAAAACACTCACTCACCATATTTTTGTATTTTTTTTTTGTACATGAAAGTCTTAGAAACCCTAGTAAATAAGGCTTAATACTATTTGAGAGCAATTTCTTCTAATTCTTTAGTTAGATTAGTTTTTATTGTAAAGTTCCAAATCAGTTCCTAATTTTTTCCAAACTGATTGAGGCTTTGAATTATTTTTAAATTAAAGTATTGGTGTTGAATCTAAGATAAAGTCTAGGTGCATTTGGGGCAAAAATGAAAAAGAAATTACAAATCATAGACAAAAGTATAATTAAGGAAGAACTAAAGTGAAAGAATCTTTTTAAAATTATGGCCAAAGTGGAATTTCAGAAACTTTTTTTTCGTTCGAACCAGATTACGCCACATGTCTCACTACTATAGTTTCCAAAGATTGCATATAAATCTCTCAACTCTTTCTTCTTCTTCACCAAGGTCTTCAAAACTCCCACCTTAGCTACTGTTCACCCGAAATTGCTCTGGCCACCGTACCGCCTGACACGCCGCCCCACGACTTTGCCTAGCTGCTGACGAAGTAGCGCCGGCTAACACCGCCGTGAAATGCCACACCTCGCTGGAGAAAAAGCACTCCGAAGGTCGCGCCACCGGAACAGTTTTTCGCCTACCGTTTCTTCCTCCGACGTCGGATCACCTCACCACCACCACTGTTAGACTCATCTCAACTCCAGCTTTCATTTCCGACTACTCTCGGCCTCTAACTTGGCTCTACTTAATCGTTGACTACTGGAGCAATATTTTAATAATTAATTTTTGTGGTATTTTCGTAATTATTTCGGAATTGAGTTATTTATCCTGAGAGAATTTTACCACGCAAAAGAGGAGTTTGAAACATGAAATTTCATGATTTTGAAATATTAAAACAGTAACCGGAAGATTGTTAATTATCGGGATAAAAATGTGTTATTTCTCTAATTATTTTTAAAATGTGGTATTTTTATAATTTTTGAATTTTTGAGCCCATTTAATGTTCGAGATCTCGAAACTGAGTTCTGACTTCGAATTTGGACTCAATGAGGTCGGGACATGAAATTTGATATAAAATACCACTATTTTCTGAAGTGTCACAAAAATTAAGAAAATATCTCATGAATTCCACCGTTTTGCATGCCACGGGACAGTTCCGTACCGGGATCCGTTTTCGACGAACTTTATATCTAATCCAATGTTTTTGGATGTTCTGAATTCAGTGGTGACCTCTGTTTCTCAATCCAAGACTCCGTTTGAAAAGTCAACTTTTCAAGTGAACGTGACGAGATTCGAAAACAACTGTCTGAACAACTCGGTGATCAATTGAGGATATTTTGAGCGTCATTAGCTCAACATAACTACTATTTCGAGATAGGGGATTCAATTTCCTTGTTTTCTATTATTTTCATTAAAATTAGAATTTATTCTGAAAAATGAAATTTCGTGATTTTATTAAATTGAATTATTTGAATAGTTATTTTAATGAACTATGAAATTGTGAAACATTGTGAACTGCTCTAGATATTTTTACATATAATTTTGTACAAGTATTTATATATGGGATTTGGTAAAACCATAGAAACTGTACTTTTGGATTTTTAAGCACAAAGTGGATTTTTAATTAAAAATCAAAGTATGTCTAGAATGTTAAACCACTGCATGGTTGTTTGAGACTCCATATATTGCACATTTCGTATGATCACGCATGAGAGTCGTCTTAAGCATCACGGTATTGTGGTAGCGGACTAGTACACCTGCCTTCGGTGAGAGTCCGTAAACTCACGCGGGGTTTATTTTCTGACTATCTTCATTCGGTAGGCGTAGGCATTTAGTGCCCCTCCTGTTCGGTAGGATAAGACACATTGGTGTCCCTCCGGTTTCCAGAGATAGATGTCAGGCAGGGAGCACTCAATACATGCAGTATAAGTTGCTCTAGTCATGATGAGAGGATAAGAGCTCATGTGATTTGAATTATGCTTATTTTAATTAAGACTTTTATATGTTTTGACCTGGATATCTAGTTTTGGTTTTAGTATGGTTTTCTGTAAATTGTTTAAATCTTTAATATTTATAGAAATGTTTTCCAGTACCACTAACTATATAGATGTTTTGAGAATTATACAAAGATTTTTTCAAAAGAGAAATTGGGTAACTTACTGGGTGGTGTCCAGTGTAACATTGACAATCAATAAGCGGAATAAGAGGCTATTTTTTATTCATAGTTTGTGACTTAATAATGTTAGGAGTATGAATGTAAGACTTATGTTTAAGTCTTGTTAAATAAATGGATATTGCTAGCATTTAAATTAAGTGCGTTACTTTGAATATGTCTGTAAACTATATATGTCATACCAGCTTGATGTTGAGGTGTGAATGATGATGCTCAGTGAACTATCTGAGAATTTGGTTTTTCTAATAATTTTTCAGTCTGTGTTTATTGGTGATTATGAACTGTGAGATAGGTTCACTGGTTGGAATTCACAATACTTTTAAAGAAAAAAAAAATTTCCAATTTTATTGAAATTCCCCTTCAATCGTTACACCAGGATTTGGGTAATGACAGTGAGATTTAACTATTGGTGGAGTTTTGTCAACTAACTAATTGAGTTTTATTGACTAACTTGATTGAGATTTAAACATTATAATATGGGTATTTTTGGTAAAGACTCAAAGTTTCTAAACATATTTAGTTAAAGTTATAAAGCCCGCTACATACTAGCCCAAAACTAACCTAGAATGTTTATAACAAATGACCTTTTATAATTCAACCTACCTTTTTCCCTAACAAAATAAATACCGCGCTAGATACTAGCCTAAAAGCAACTAGAATATTTATAACGAATGACATTTTATAATTCAATCTACCTTTTCCCCTAACAAAATAATCGTTATATCAGTTTTACACTAACAGATCAATATATTAGTATATCAGTTTTTATACTAATCAGAACACTTTCTACACTAAGTTTATTAGTAAATCAGTTTTATACGAACTGTAATTATCAAACATGGAACTGATAGACTCAAATGATTTTTGTAATAATAATAACAAACTAATAAAAGACAATTATTTAAACCTTAAATGGAAAGTGTAAAAAGTGGCCAAGACAATTATGTAAGCCTATATTACCATTACTTGAATGGGAGTTAGTCACGTGTGTCCGCACAAGCAACAATCCCTCAGCCACGTTACAAAAGCGATCTCATTTCACCTTCACCACACATACACATATAACATAGGCATATCACATCTAATAAATATTAGATAACAACTTGTATTTAATTATAGCCCAACTACATACATACATACATATATATATATATATATATATATATATATACATATATACAGCACATATTTAGCCCCCTATGGTTGGTAGCAGCGTTATGCCAAGTGCCAACCCTCGTCTCACTCATCACTTGTACAAGAGTAGAACAACCAACCCCCCATTTGTCTTACTTATAAAAAGTAACATTTCTCACAATAAGAGTACAACAAGACACAACATTTGATTTTCAAAGTTTCCTTCTTTCCAAAATCAAACATGGTGGCACCATCTGATTCCCATGTTGCCGTAATAGCCTTTCCCTTCGGCACACATGCCGCTCCGCTCCTCGCCATCGTCCGCCGCCTAGCCACGGCTTCCCCGAACACCATGTTCTCCTTCTTCAACACTCGTCAATCCAATAACACCATCTTTTCCACGTCCGTAGTGGTCAGTACCAACGTGAAGCCATACGACGTGTGGGATGGGGTCCCCGAGGGCTATGCCTTCTCCGGAAAGCCGCAGGAGCACATCGAGCTATTCATGAAGGCGGCACCGCGGAGCTTGCGTCTCAGCATTGGCAAGGCGGTGGCCGAGACCGGAAAGGAGGTGACATGCTTGGTCACTGATGCTTTCTTTTGGTTTACAGCGGAAATGGCTCGAGAGATGGGAGTGCCTTGGGTGCCGTTTTGGGCTGCAGGGCCTTGTCCACTCTTGGCTCATCTTTACACTGATCTCACTAGGAACCACTTCTCTAGCAGTAGCGTTGGAGACTATAATAAAGGTTTTGTATATTTTTTTTCTTAAATTTAATTATTTCTATGAGACTTTCTAGGAGTACCCTTTGAAAATTTTCATATCATGTCCATATTTTTCATATAGCAGCTGGCAATCTCAGTTTCATCCCTGGAATGTCCGAACTACAAGTCCAAGATTTACCCGAAGGAATCGTGTTTGGAAACTTGGACTCGTTCTTCTCAACCATGCTACACCAAATGGGCCTAAAGTTATCACAAGCAACCGCAGTTTTCATAAACTCATTTGAAGAGCTAGATAAGGCCATGACAGACGACTTGAAGTCCAAATTCCACATGTTCCTCAACGTGGGGCCATTCAACTTAGCATCGCCGCCGCCACCGGCTCCGGACGAGAGTGGCTGCCTGCCTTGGCTTGACAAACAGGAACCTGCCTCCGTTGCATACATTAGTTTTGGGTCGGTCGCATTACCCCCAAAGGTAGAACTTGTGGCCATAGCGGAAGCCTTGGAGGGAAGTGGGGTTCCATTCATATGGTCCCTCAAAGACAACGTAAAGGCCAATTTGCCAAAAGGGTTTCTGGACAAAACCAAAACAAATGGGAAAGTCGTGCCTTGGGCCCCTCAGAGGGAGATACTGTCCCATGGTTCAGTTGGAGTGTTTGTGACACATTGTGGTTGGAACTCGTTGTTGGAGAGCATAGCGGGAGGGGTGCCTATGATTTGTAGGCCATTCTTTGGAGACCAAAGTCTAAATGGGCGGATGATAGAGGACGTATGGGAGATAGGCGTCAAAGTTGGGAGTGGAGTTTTCACAAAGGAAGGGATGGAACGATGTTTGGATATGGTTTTATCTCAAGAGAAAGGGAAGAGAATGAGAGAGAAGGTTAAGGTGCTTAAAGAACTCGCAATAGAAGCCGTTTGCCCTAAAGGAAACTCTACACACAACTTCAAGTTGTTGCTCGATGTGATAGCTAAGCAGTGGGCCGGGTTCAATAGTGATACCAAAGATGGGCATATATAGTAGATGCAATGTTATGTATCTTTATATTGATAACAACATTATGTATTACTTATTTATTAGTATTCACTTTGATTTCTACTGGTAAATTTCATTTGCATTATCAATTGGAGGAATAAGCAGAGGATTTGCATCTTTCTTTCTAATTGCTCTTTCTCGATGACCCTATGCTACACTGATCTTTCTACGAACCAAAAAGGAAAATCAAAGCCAAGTATATCCTTCTTTTCCTTTTTTCATTTTTGTTTTCATTCTTTAAAGGTCCAATGAAAATCAAATAGAGAGGTGAAGGAAGGAAATTCAACCAAGCCCACTCATTTCAAGCTACAAAATAGGCCCAATCTAAACAATAGATTCATCATTATGGGCCTATAGTGCGGTAGACTCTTGGGCTTCTTTCGTGATAGAAATTCCCCCCCAAAAAAATGGCCAACAAATTCTGGCTATCAATCTGCTATAAGTCTAACACAATCTTCTAAAACTACCACTTAGCCTAATTACCGCCCAAAAAGGGTCAAATTTTGGCTCTTTTAAGTAAAGGCTAGTTTTTCAAATACTTTGGCAAAATGGCCGAGTATGCTGACTAGATTATATCATATTTTGGCTCTTTTAAGCAAAGGTTAGGTTTCCAAATTCTTTGGCAAAGTGGCCGAGTATATATACTGACTAGTATAAAAACAGAAATAAACAGTCATTTAGTTATGAAAAAATCATAAGTATCACGAATTTTTTTTTTTAAATGAGATGAATCTTAGAAAATAGCTATGAGAGATAATTACTCCCAAAAATTAACCCAGAATCAAGCGATCAACCCAGCTGGACTGTCCAGCTCCAGGGATTTTAATGGTGAAAACTAGATGGCTACCATTTATTAGACCTTACTAATTATTTATAACAGCAATTTTTTGTTTGAATTTATCCCACTTTTCTTCAAAAAATCTGTTTGCTTGTTGGTTGTCTGATCGACGCTAAAGTCAATGCCAAAAGGAGAAGTTAGACTTTTAAAATGGTACTTAACAGAAATTTAAAAACTGTTGTTAATTCTATTTCATTTTTCTCTAAAAATGGTAGATTTGGCTACTTAACCTGATTTTAATCAGTTTGAATTTATGTACTACAGTTACCAAACTTGCACGGGAGTCAGTCAGGTGCACACGCAACCAGCCCCGTCAAACACGTTAGAAGAGTTTAGAAGTTGGAAAATTATTCTCTACTCTCTAGAGCGGTCCTCAAAAAATAATGATAATAATAACATATTCCTAATCCTGTCTCAGCTAATAAATATGTGCTCACAACTTGTATTTATATAGTCCACATGGTACCTTTTTTCGGTTCTTTTTAACCCTTCTCCCTATGGTTGGTAGCATTAGCATATGCAGACCCCTCCCTCAAGCCGTAATTATTCCTTCCAGACTACAAGAATTTGTCACGGTGTATGCCATAAAAACATGTATATTTTGAATATTTATTGAATAAAATAGTATTTTTCTATATGAATTTGTGCATAATTGATATGTCATTAAATTTCAGAAAATTCTTGATTTATTTATGTGACCATAAATTTAGCATATAAGTGTTATAAACATGAGGATTAAATTTATGGATAATAAACTAAATATAATCTATAATAATTAATTAAAGTTTGAGATCTTTAATTAAATATTATTAGAACGGTCCATTAACATTGAGAATATAATAGTCTTATCCGGACTATTGATGTGTTGATATCATAGTAGAGGTACTTTATATAATTTGATTATATAGGAATAGACCAGACATGATTTGAATCTCATATAAATTCCGTTAACAGTTGAGAGTTCAAATTATTTCACTAGATGATCATATATAGATCAATCATAATCCTGAGTAGTTATAGACTCCTATTTATAGCATTATGTTCTTTGACATACTTATTAAAGGTTTGTTTTTAAACAGATCAAAATACTTGTATCTTGGGAGCATAATGAGCTGAGTAGTTGGGAATGTAACTTACAGATATGGAATCCATTCCTTCCATTAGGAAGCTAGAAAGATGATTCTCTTGTGTATTGATTCAGGACTTGAAGTACTCAATTTATAATAGATTTATAAATTAATTATTCATTAGAGAATCAATAGTACACAAGGATAAAAATATAATTGGAGAGGTAAATGGAACATGACCTAACTCCAATTATGAATTATCTATGGAGGATTGAACTACATGTAATGATTAAAATGATAGACTGCTCGTTATTTTCTGAGTAAATTAATTATGTAATTTCAAGAGTGCAATTCTAGATTTTTAGTGAAGTAATACTAGAATTAATAAATTAGACAAATTAATTAAAGAGTTTAATTAATTGTCATAATTTATTAGAACTTGAATTACAGGTCCATAGGTCCCCAATTCCACCTCTTACAAACATTATATTGGATATTACATTATTTTTGTTACTGCACACTTTATCTAGATAAATAGTTTATCTATATATAATTAATAATTGTTATTAATTAATTAATTTAAATTTATGGAGG
>JXTB01000414.1:75388-115388 GCA_002914805.1 Parasponia andersonii
GTTGGTTCTTCTTTTTAGATGCTTAGTTCTTCAAGGGAGCTTGCCGATGGGGAATTCACGATGAGAGTAGGCAATAGAGCCAAAGTTTCGGCAAAAGCAGTGGGAGTCATCCGTCTTCATTTTAGAAATAAATTTTTGTTATAGAACAATGTTTACTTTATTTCTGGTTTTCGTAGGAATTTGATTTCTATTTCAAGACTATTTGAACAAATGTTTGGTGTTTCTTTTCTTAATAATGAGATTATTATTTCTAGAAATGGTTTAAATATTTGTTCTGCAAAAATAGAGAATGGACTTTACATGTTAAGGCCAGACAAATAATCACTGCTTAATACCGAAATGTTTAAAGTAGAATATCCCAAACCTAAAAAGCAAAAAGTTTCTCAATATGACAATACATATCTTTGATACTTTAGGTTAAGGCATATCAATCTAGATAGGATAAACAGACTTATAAAGGATGGTCCTTTAAGAGAGCTAAAAGTTGGCACTCTACCAGTTTGTGAATCTTGTTTGGAAGGAAAAATGGCAAGAGGTTATGAACCAAGAAATGGAATCCATGTATTTCAATTTTGTCTGGGAACTTATAGATCCACCTGAAGATGTCAGGCTCATTGGATGTAAATGGATCTATAAAAGAAAAAGATGTGCAAATGGAAAAGTTGAAATATTCAAAGCAAGGTTAGTGGCAAAGGGTTTTACCCAAAAAGAAGGAGTTGATTATGAAGAGATTTTCTCGCCAGTAGCCATGCTTAAATCTATACGTATCCTCTCATCCATTGCCGCATATTTAGACTATGAAATATGGCAAATAGGTGTCAAGATAGCTTTTTTGAATAGCTATCTTGAAGAAAGCATCTATATGGTGCAACCAGAAAGTTTTGTAGCTAAAGGCCAAGAGCAGAAAGTTTGTAAGCTACTTAGGTTCATTTATGGACTTAAGCAAGCTTCGAGATCATGGAATCTAAGATTTTATGAGACGATTAAATCTTATAGTTTCGATCAAAATATTGATGAATCTTGTGTATACAAGTACATCAAAGACAAGAAAGTGGTCTTTCTAGTTCTTTATGTAGATAATATTTTGCTTATTGGGAATAATGTGGAAATATTATCTAATGTAAAGAAGTGGCTAGCCGAGCAATTCTAAATGAAAGATTTAGGAGAAACAAGCTATGTGCTTGGGATCCAGATTAATAAAGATCGCAAGAACAGACTTTTAGCACTGTCTCAAGCATCTTACATTGATAAGTTGCTCATTCGTTTTTCAATGCAAAACTCCAATAAAGGACAATTACCTTCTCGACATGGAGTTATTTTTTCCAAAGAGCAATATCCCAAGACACCTCAAGAGGAAGAGGATATGAGACGGGTTTCTTATGCGTCTGCAGTTGACAGCCTTATGTACGCCATGTTGTGTACTAGACCTGACATATGCTACGCAGTAGGGATAGTCAATCGTTTTCAATCAAATCCAGGATTAGATCACTGGATAGTAGTAAAGCATATTCTCAAGTATCTTAGGAGAACGAAAAATAATATGATAGTTTATTCAAGTCAGGACTTAATTCTTACTGGTTACGCTGATTTTGATTTTCAATCAGACAAAGATACTCGAAAGTCGACGTCTGGGTCAGTGTTCACTCTTGGTGGTGGAGCTGTTGTCTAAAGAAGTGTTAAACAATCCAGCAATGCAGATTCTACTATGGAAGCAGAATACATAGCAACTTGTGAAGCAGCTAAAAAAGCAGATTGGCTCAGAAAGTACTTTACTGATTTGAAAGTTGTTCCAAATATAGATAAGTCACTAACTTTATACTGCGACAACAGTGAAGCGGTGGCGAATTCAAAAGAACCAAGAAGTCACAAGAGAAGAAAGCATATAGAGAGGAAGTATCATATGATTAGAGAGATAGTACATCGAGGAGACATGGTCGTTATAAAAATAGCATCCGAACACAAATTGATAATCCTTTTACAAAAATGCTTCCAACGAAGACTTTTGAGAGTCACTTGGAGGGTTTAGGATTGAGAGATATGTCTCACCTACTTTAGGACAAGTGGGAGATTGTTAGGGTTTATGCCCTAAAACCATGTATATTTTGGATATTTGCTGAATTAATATAATGACATTTTTCTATTTGAATTTGTGCATAATTGGTATGTTATTAAATATAAGAAAATCCCTAGTTTATTTATGTGACCATAAATTTAGCATATAAGTATTATATACATGAGGATTAAATTTATGGATAATAAACTAAATATAGTCCGTAATAATTAATTAAAGTTTGGTATCTTTAATTAAGTATTATTAGTACGGTCCATTAACATTGAGAATGTCATAATCTTATCCGGACTATTGATGTGTTGACATCACAGTGGAAGTACTTTATATAATTTGATTATATAGGATTGGACCAGACATGATTTAAATCTCACATAAATTTCGTTAACTGTTGAGAGTTCAAATAATGTCACTAGATGATCATATGTAGATCAATCATAATCCTGAGTAGTTATAGACTTCTATTTATAACATTATGTTCTTTGACACACTTGTTAAAGGTTTGTTTTTAAACAGATTGAAATACTTGTATTTTGGGAGTATGATGAGATGGGTAGCTGGGAATGTAACTTACAGATATAGAATCCATTCATTCCATTAGGAAGCTAGAAAGATGATTCTATTATCTATTGATTCAGGACTTGAACAATTTGAGTACTCAATTTATAATAGATTTATAAATTAATTGTTCATTAGAGAATCAATGGTATACAAGGATAAAGATGTAACTGGAGAGGTAAACAGAACATGACCTAGCTCCAATTATGAATTGTCTATGGAGGATTGAACTACATGTAATGATTAAATTGATGGACTGCTCGCTGTTTTCTGAGTAAATTAATTCTGTAATTTCAAGAGTGCAATTCTGGATTTTTAGTGGAGTAATACTAGAATTAATAAATTAGACAAATTAATTAAAGAGTTTAATTAATTGTCATAATTTATTAGAGCTTGAATTACAGGTCCATAGATTCCTAATTCCACCTCTTACAAACACTGTACTGGATAATACATTATTTCTGTTACTGTACACTTTGTCTAGATAAATAGTTTATCTATATATAATTAATAATTGCTATTAATTAATTAATTTAAATTTATGGAGGGATAAGTTTCCCAGTTTGTTTAAATTTTGAATTTAAAAATATCTAATTATNGTTGGTTCTTCTTTTTAGATGCTTAGTTCTTCAAGGGAGCTTGCCGATGGGGAATTCACGATGAGAGTAGGCAATAGAGCCAAAGTTTCGGCAAATTATGGGGAATTCACGATGGAGGGATAAGTTTCCCAGTTTGTTTAAATTTTGAATTTAAAAATATCTAATTATGAGATAATTAGATAAATAGAAATTGAGAAACTGACTGAATGTGAAATAGTTATATGCTAGTTTATATGGAGATATATATATTAATTAATTAGATTAATGAATTTAAATATATATATATATATAATGACATTTTTAATAATAATAAAAAAAAGAAGTTTACGTTTTTTTTAAACCAAAAGTTACGATCTTGTTTTTTTTAAGATTTCGTAAACACATATATATATATATATATATTAATTTATTAAATAGTTTAATAAATATATATATACATAAAGCAACCCTAGCAAAAAAAAAAAGATAGAATAGATACTATGTATTATTTTCTACAGAGACTCCATAAATTAGAGAGAAAAAGAAGAGAGTCTTCATATTCTCTATAGAACAAACCCTTACAATCTCATGTGTTGAGAAAATTGTAAGGGCTTAAAGTGTGAGTTTAAGAGATTATACGCAACGCTCACACGTTCATCCAGTTGTGCTTGAGACTTGGATTGGAAGATCGTGGTTGAGAAGACAGTAAAGCTAGGATCCACTGATAGGCTACAAGAGATATTAGATCTATTTTCTTTGTATGTTCCTATTTGCTATGAATTAATACTATGCACTCATATAATCAATTGTTTTGAGATAATTTTTTGAATGTTCCTAGGCCAATCTTCCACTGCGAAAATCATTTTTAAATCCAACAGAACTAACCTCAATTGTCTTACTTCAAGAATAGACAATTCTCTAACAAGTCTGATAACAACAGGAAATATAAAATATGTTTGAACACTACTAAGTCATCTAAATGTTTGGTTCCATTTAGATTTGGTAAAGTTTAAAATACCGCACCATCGCTTAGTGTTATGTACCATAGAAGTGACATAACATATTAATAGGAACAAAATATTTATATTATACTAATAAAAAAAGTGACATAATATATTAACAGGAACAAAATATTATACTAATAAAAAACAGCTTATTGATTTTAATCATGTACTAAGAAAAGCATTGTACCTACCACACAGGGCTCTTATTTATAAGTTAAGCAATGCCATTCTACTACCCGCGGCCACAATTACAAGACGATTGATTAACTTTCAAATTTTCCTTTTGCCAAACCAACGTGGCACCAACAGCCGACTCACACGTCGCCGTCGTAGCCTTTCCCTCCGGCACACATGCCTCTCCGCTCCTCGCCATCATCCGCCGCCTCCCCTGAGACCGTATTCCCCTTCTTCAACACTTGTCAATCCAATAACACCATTTTTCCACATCCGTAGTGGCCAGTAGTCCCAACGTGAAGCCATGCAACGTGTGGGATGGGGTCCATGAGGGCTACACCTTCTCGGGAAGCCGCAGGAGCACATCGAGCTCTTCATGAAGGAGGCACCACAAAGCTTGCGTCGCAGCATGGACATGGCGGTGGCCGAGACCGGGGAAGGAGGTGACATGCTTGGTAACTGACGCTTTCATTTGGTTTGCTAGCCGCGGAAATGTCTCAGGAGACGGGAGTGTCTTGGGTGCTGCTTTGGGCTCCCGGGCCTTGTCCACTCTTGGCCCAACTTTACACTGATCTCATTAGGCACCACGTTTCTATTGCCAGAGATCATCTAGGCTTTTCTTTCTCCTCATGCAATTCCATGAGAATTTTTAAGATTACGTACTCTTCTAATTTTGCTCGTAAGAAAGTTGTACTAACTAGTGAATTTCATGATTAATTTCCATCTCGTGCAGCGCCAGGCAGTGGAAACGAACGCTTGAGTTTCGTTCCTGGAATGTCCAAAATACCAGTCCAAGACTTGCCCGAAGGAATCGTCTTTGGAAACTTGGAATCGTTCTTCTCAACCATGCTACATCAAACGAGTCTAGTGCTACCACAGGCAACCGCAGTTTTCATAAACTCATTTGAAGAACTAGACAAAACCGTGAGGGGTGAATTAAATTCCAAATTCCACAAGTTCCTCAGCGTGGGGCCATTCAACTTAGCGTCACCGCCTCCGCCGGCTCAATACGACAGCGGTTGCTTGCCATGGCTCGACAAACAGGAACCCGCCTCCGTGGCATACATTAGCTTTGGCTCAGTCGCAGTACCGCCCAAAGAAGAGCTTGTGGCTATAGCGGAAGCCTTAGAAGGAAGTGGGGTTCCATTCCTATGGTCTCTCAGGGAGAACGTAAGACCGAATTCGCCAAAA
Source organism: Parasponia andersonii (assembly GCA_002914805.1). NCBI lineage: Eukaryota > Viridiplantae > Streptophyta > Magnoliopsida > Rosales > Cannabaceae > Trema > Trema andersonii. The sequence continues at coordinate 80,962 of JXTB01000414.1, forward strand.
GCATTTTTGGACAAAACTGAAAAAAGTGGAAAAGTTGTGCCTCGGGCTCCCCAGGCGGACATACTCTACCACAGAGCAATTGTGGTTGGAACTCTTTGTCCTGTGATTTGCAGGCCATTCTTTGGTGACCACAAGCTGAATGGGTGGATGATAGAGGACGTGTGGGAGATAGGCATCAAATTTGAGGGTGGAGTTTTCACAAAGGGAGGGATGGAACGATGTTTGGCTATGGTTTTACTTTTATCTCAAGAAAAAGGGAAGAGAATGAGAGCGAAGATCAAGCTACTTGAGGATCCCGCAACAGAAGCAGTTGGCCCTACAGGAAGCTCTACAGGGAACTTCAGGCTGTTACTTGACGTGATTACGAGGCCCAGGGGGTTGCAGAAATAATACCGAAGCTCTGCTCTCTAATGAATAACATAATGAACAGCTCATAATTAAATAGTATTGCTTCGATTATCACTAGCAAGTTTGGCAGCAAAATATGCTTCTACTCTACAGTCTACACATGGTCTTTTCAAGAATTATCTAGACCAAGCATAGAACTTTGTATCTTACTACTACTCCCTTTTCAATTCCTTGGTCACTACTAAAAATGTAGCGACGCCGATGGCTATCAGAAGAAATGAGCACTAAAACCCAAAAATAGAACACTATATCTTTCATCTCCTGATATTCTCAAAGAAAAGACTGACAACAGAGGCAAATAAATGGAATAACCAGCAGCGATATCCTGAAGTGGGAAAGGGAAATATTTGATGAATACGTAGCATTAACATTTATGAATCATATCTAACACTGATCAAATAGTTCTTCGTGCCTCGAAGATTTTGTAAAAGAACACAAGCTACATAATGCAAGACTCTACTATACAACGAACGGTACCAACCACCAAACTCAAAATGTACCAGACGTACTTCAATACCTACATTGTCCCCACGAAAAAAGTCGCAAAATGATGCACAGAACGTATGAATTACAAGTGTTCAATGAACCAAATCTCTTTTGTTACATTTCAGTAGTCCAAAAAATAAAAGTCGATAAAACCACAGAAAAAGACGAACGCAATCGACAGAAAAGATCATCTATTGAGGAACACAAACAAAAATGCACATTGAACTGAATCGTTGATAAGGAAACAAAAATCAACGTCCTTTAACAAAATATTAAAACATAACCCACCCTATTAAAAAAAAAAAAAAATCTGCACAGCTAGGCGTAATTAGTATACATTACCCCTACGACGAATCATCAATACTCCAAAATGAGTCATTTAAACAGCCTGCGTGTCCCATCTGTCAAATACAAATTATGAAGTGGATCCAGCCAAACCGCACAATGACTCCATGTATTCCTAAATCAGCACTAATTACTCTACACCCATCCAATTGAAACTAGGCAGTAATGCCAACAACTGAAACCATGGTGCCACGGGTGCCTTTGTGGTGTTTCTACATTCGGCTAAAGAAAATTCCGGAATAGATCGGAAACTAATAAGGAAAAAAAAAATTGCATCTCTTCACATCCAAAGATTCGGGAGAATGAATCAAGGCACCTATTGGAACTCTGCCTCATACACACAATTAGCTCCACTAAAATTAGCCACCTATGAGTCCAACATCTCATCTTGTATCTCGTTAGGGGCTATAAGTCCTGGAATAGAGAGCATTCTTTGCCGCTCCCTTTCTCTCTGAGCAGCCGCCTCCTCAGCGTAAAGATCTTTGTTGTCCTGCAAGAAGGATCGAGCACCACTCAGATTACGTCATCTAAATCCATCATCAATACCAAAGAAGAAGAGAGTTGACAAGAACATGACATAAAAGCGACAGGATAAACTTCATTGCGATTTACCTGTGCAGAAAATTCTTTAGATTGTGCAAGAAAGTCTCGTATATGATTCTTAAATTTGGAGAGATCATTTCTTGATTCAAACAGTTCGTTCACAAATTGAGTGACCTGCAAATACGTCCAAACTAGTCACAACTCACACTTCTTTTGTTTATTTTATTTTGGGTGGGAGGACAAATTTGGGGAAGGAGTTATCATACCTCAGCTGCAGTCATATTGGGGAATGACGTACTCAAGAGTTTTATGGTGTACTCACGAACAAAAAATCCATTATTTGGATATGCGAAGGAAACAGTTGCAACATCCCACAAAGGCTCACTTAACAAGCCAGTTTCCACCTGAAAGCAAGTCAGTGTTAATTGAACTTGTAGCAGCCCCTAAAACTAAAAGAAAAAGCAGCATAGCAAGACAGACACATTACCAGGCAAAACAGATGCTGAAGCACCAAAACATGCAACTTGAACCCAGGCTTATGAAATGTGTCCGTCAAGACAGCAAATATTTCTTGCTCAATAGTCAAAAAGTATGTCCGGTAGAACTGATTGCAGAACTCAGAATTCTGTCAATATTCCAAAGAAGTATTTAGCATCTTAAATAACAAAACCTTAAGAAAGACAAGAAAACACCAAAAATGTACCTGGAAGTTCTTTAGCATCTCTAGTAACAAGTTTAGCCCAGTTTCTGCAATATTTCTTTCTGTGTGCCGAAATGCCCATATAATTGAATCCATGACAAGTTTTAGTTGCTGAAGTCAACCAAAAAATTGAGTTAGTAAAATCAAAAATTGAGAAACAAAATCAAGATAAAATCCTATTATTGTAGCAATAAGTTGATACAAATCTGCTTTTAGCGAAAAAAAAAAAAAAAAAAAAGATGATAGAAGGTAAAGGAGTGCAAAAGAATTTAAGCGCAAACCTGGCTTGACAAGCGAATCAATGCGGCAAAACAATGTGTTGCAATAGCACGAAGTAGTGAAAAGAACTTGAGGCGATGCTCAGGGTAATCTTCAAAATTTTTAGTGATCATCTGGCAGAGACAACATACATGTCAGCAGTCAGCTACACCACCTAGTGTTACAATCACCTTAGACCTAACAAGAGACTTTACAGAGAGCAACTTCCAAATGGTAAATATCCTCACCTCCAAAGTGCACTGGAAAACAGCTTCAAAAATGCGAGGCACATCTTCCGTCATTGCACCTTTGTACCTAGAACACAAGAAGATGAAAACACACAACTACCATGAAGGAAAATCCTCACTAGTGCAACAACGACTGGACTTAAGTTCACAAGAACTAACTTTTAATTGGGTCAAAACAGTCTATTATATACAACAACAGACGTAGAAATTTTGAATTTTACTGCCAGATAAAAATGTAGGTAAGGCAGCATACTTATTTATTATTGTTGCAAACAGGGACAAAACTTCTGATTCTCTAGCATCAGGCAGATTCCTGTGATAATCTCCGAGCACAGGATCCATCATAGGGGGCACAAATTGTTTTCCTATTTGGGGTTGATCTTCTGCTTTGTCCAAGAAAGTCTCAATCAGCTTAAGAGTCTCCCTCTTTACTGACCTGCTTACAATGAAAGAAAAAATGCTTAACATAATCATATTAACGTAGAATCACTGCTAACCTTAAAGAAAACTTCATAATAGATCAGACCTTAGAAGTTTCACATAGGATGTTTTAGATGCATAGGGGCCCCCTTCTGCAATGCTGCTAGATATAAGCTCACTGTACATCCTGTTGAACAATTAAAGTCATACACAGCTTGTGCTATGTTTATTTTTATACTTCAAAAAGAAAAGGGGAACAGTCTATTCCAAGTTAACATTGGAAAAAACTAATTCTGAAAGATATACCTGTACACATTAAGCATGTCCAGAAAGATCAAGGAGATTTGGGATAAGAAATATGTTCCAAGAGAAGTAGCCACACTTGTATTTGTCTGCAAATTTCAACCTTGCGTGATCATAACTAACCCTCATGAAACACTAAATTCAAATACATACGATTAATAGAATCACTAATTCAACGACAGAATAAAGAGCAGAACAAACTAGGACAGAACTGCAGATACTTTGACTTGCAATAAAAAGACCAATTATTCTAAAATCGAGATAAAAAAGAAAGAGTAATCTACTCTTTTCATATTTGCAGTAACAGTTCTCCTCTGTGAACAGGGAAGAAAGCATATAAAGAAAACAATCGAGTTACAACAATAAAATCTTGTGATGCCTCACTTCAAGTGAAAGGAAGCAAGAAACAGAGCATCAGTGAAATCATATAGCAGGTAAAATTGAGGTAGATTAATGACTAAAAGGTCAGACTAGAAAACCAGACCTGCAAGATATTCAGCACTGTCCTTATTACATCTTGATCCTTCAGGAAATCAACACTTACACGTGCCTGCCCTATAATTTCCGCCCATTTCTGGAGAAAAAAGCAATATCATACGGAACAAGATACTATCAGCATGTGTACTCGAGTTTGTATCAACAAGAAAATATGTGTGTGCATGTGTGCGCAAGTCAATGTGCGTGTCCTCGTAAAAAAGTTACAAAACAGTCACAGAGCAAGCAACTAAAATGCAGATGAACCTGATTAGGCAGTTCCATCAATCTCTGTAGATACTCATCCCTCTTCTGAGGATCAGATTCTGCTTGAATCATATGACCAACCTGAAACAGACAAAGCACCACCATTTTTACATACATGTGTATAAGCGTATTGTTTAGTATAAACTAGATAACTCCAACAAAAAGGACATAATACATACTGATTCATAAAATGTATGAATCTGATGGGGTTCAAGATCTGCAACAGTCGTTGGAAGGCCTAATAGAAGTTCGGATACAAATGGTTCTTTTTCTCCAACCTAAAAACAAAAGGAGCAGACTATGAATAAATAGGAGATAAAACAAAATATCCACCCCAGTTTTCCCTAATTGAACATGACATCATACATCGGCAAGTTAAAATCACCTTGTAACTGAGTCACAACTCAGAAATATAACTTGAAAACATGAACCCAGGGAAAAGAAAAGGCTGCCAACATCTGAACATAAAAAGGTAGTTTCTCAGAGTAAATGTTACCTGAAGAATTACAAATTTACGCTTGCACTTCTGCACAATCTTCAAGAACGTGTCACAGGCCATATCCTGAAACATAGGACCACAAGTTTTAGCAACATTTGAGTAATTAATCTAACCCAAGCAAAAAAACTCAAAAGATAATTTTCCTGTTGTCCAGTAACATATAAACCTTAACAAGAAAATTGCAAGAAAAACTACCTGAACTCCAGGATGGGTCTCATGCATGAACTCAAACAATTTGTTCACAACAGTTTTTAGGAACTTCCAATGCGCTCTAAGAAACCTCGGGTACTGTCCAACAACATACCTGAAAGAGAAAGGAGGATAATTATGACATAAGTTGGGATAGCAAAACAAGAACTTCACAGTATCATCCCCAGAACCAAGGCTTCTTATGGTACTCAAAGTTATCTAATTAACATCAAGTAACAAAAAGTCAACACCATGGTTTCTTCTAAAACAACAGACAAACAAGGATGTGTTATTCCCTGGCTGGCTATTTAAATTCCACCCGCAGGCAGACGCTCAAACAAATAATAAACAACACATACTTACATTATGTTACTTGCAATAACAGCTTTGTTATCTTTTCCTTTTGTGAGTTCACATAAATTTAGCAAGTCACGAATGACCATCACCAAAAATCTGTTCTCCTGCCAAAACAATCCAACATAAGAAATGTAAAGGCAAATGCACCTCCAGAACATTCAGAACAGTTTTGTATTATAACACTACATTTGATGGTGCAACCACATAGTCAAGAAACCACAATAGCATAGAAAGACTATCCATCCAAACTCACATCACGTCTGCCAAATGAGAAGCATGTAGATATCACTAACACCGTATGACAGATACATGCATATTTGCACTCAACTACTCATATGCATATGCTAAACTAGGACATAAAGTACCAAGTATACTAAGACATGCAATTCTCTTAAACAGAACCTACGTATAAAAGTCAGATCAGAATAGTAAATGATTATGATGATTAGAAAAAACAAGTCGACCATTTCTCGAAAGGTAAAATTATACGAGTTAACAGTCATCAAATCAGAAAGTATGTAAACAATGGTCCCAAGCATAAAACAAGTAGAACTAACATTCATAACGTAATTTAAGCAAAGTTACATTTGTGCAGATGAAGCACGTGCAGTTTAGTATCTTCCTAGCACCTAAAGCAAAATTTACCTGTTCTTCCATCATCGAACCAGATATAGACCCTATTGCCCAGCACAATGTGTTTAAGTTGTTCCAATTCCAATCCTCACCACTCAACTGTTTGCTTAGCTTCTTTAGCATCTGCATTATACAAAAGGAATGAACAGCATCAGATGGATATACCACTCATAGGACCAATTAAATAACTCTTAAAAGTTCACAATGAACATAAGATGTAAATATTGTAAAAATGATAAAGACTTTTAAAACTGCCTAAATAAAAACAGAATCTAAGTATTACATTAAAATTTAAAAATATGGAAAGAATATATAAATGAAACAAAACTTGACCACTTATATCTATCCTTGAAGTATCAAATAACGAGGGACCAAGTTGCACAAAGATAAGTGTCAAAAAGTTTTAGCTTGTCCAAGGTTGCATAAAGACGCAGTAAAAATTCTTTATACGTTCAAACCCATAACAGAATATTATTTCAGCCACCAATAAAAAGAAATATAAGAGATAAAAACTACTGCAGCCACTGTGCATTTGGTACAAATGGAAGACAAATATGGAAAATATTGAAACAACTTTACTATTATGTTACCTTCAAAATAAATACAATACAATAAAAACTGAGGAATTATAGACTTATACCTGCTTTTCAGTGTCCTCATGATCAAGATGTGACAAGTATATCAGAGTCTCCCTCATGATCTGCAACAACAATTCACCATTACAACTTGGTTACGAAAATTTTCATAAAAATCAGAACCTAAGCTACTAATAACTTCTTTTTTTTTTTAAGTTTCTTATCGAACTTTGAATACAAAAGTAAAAACAAAAGGTTCAACAAATTGCTACTGAAAGTTTCAATGATAGTTAAAAATTCAAAATTTGGCAGTATTTCAACCAATAATATAAAAATAACAAACATCTAGAAAACAAAAAACGAATTCAATGACCAGGTAAATAGACCTTAACTTGGGTAAACCATTAAATGTGGCAAGTTATGACATATAATGAAATCAGATTATTTGCAAAAGATATAACTGACCTTATATTGCACAAGAACATCATTGTCCTTCATGGTTTCGCGAACAATATTGCCATTTTCATCTTCCACTATAAGAACCTCTTCTGGCTTGGCCATGCGAGAAATCATAAGCAGTCTCAACTTTGACATTGGATCAGAATATAGTTGCCGCCTCTGCATAAGTTGAGATCCAAGGCCATCAACCATACCAGGAGGAAGCAAAGGCATCTGCTCATTCAGTACATATCCACAAACTGACATAAGTTACCTTTCCCTAAGTATATACAATTGCAATTCTTCCAAGGACAAAAAAAAAAGGTAAATAAAGATGCAGGAGAAGCAATTTTCTTAAAAAGCAAAGGTATAAAGGAGTAATGGATTTATAGATTACAATATCTGAATACTTCGCCAATGAAAGACGAAACAGGAATTAGAAATCGCAACTGCCCCATAATAACACATAGACAAAAAAATAAAATGACGTTATTTTCTTGTAACAAAAAATACCCTACATGTGAGGATTCATCCCCATATTTATGAGATTCATCAAATCAAAACTATATATATGATGACAAGTAGAAAACGGAATTTTAAAAAGAAAAAAAAGACTATTTTTGCATTCATGTAAGGAAATCAAACTGGAACTTCTTTTTTGGGGGGGGAGATAATCAAACTGGAACTTTGAGATGATCAATATCTGACTTCAAGAGAAAAGAAGATCATTTGAGCAACCATCTAGAAATAAAACAAGTTCACCAAACACCAAAAGTCATTACTCGAAAATTAAATTCAAATACCTGCAACCCCATCATATTTGCTGTTACAGCCGGATTATCCAAATTGTGGTGTGCCTCAAATAGTTCCAACACAAAGGAATTCCAATAGTCTAAGCAAACCTGTTCCATTCATAGGATGATTAAAGCCCATGGCCATAAATTTTAGCAATCTCACTAGTACGTGTGAGCAAGAGATAAAGAAGAATAAACATCAGAATTATTGATACCTTGAAAACTTCTGTGTCATCAACATATGAAATGTTAATAAGATATTCAAGACCCATGAGCAACGCTGCTATGTTCTCTCCAGGAGTTTCCAATACACGGATGTGAGACTGCACACCAGGAGAATGATGTCAAAGATGCTAAGTAAAAAACCAACGACTTCAAAATTTTAACAAGGAAACAATGTAATTGTTTAAGTAAATCCATTCTAATGTGCCAAATGATACAATGACCCCATGTCAGACTGATCACAATCCAAATAAAATGAATCACAAGAACATTGGAAAGATTACATACACAGGCAATAAAAAAACAATTAAAAACATTCTAACACACACCAATTGGCCATATATCTGACTTACTGCCGTAACAGGGAAAATATCAGAATATATAAAGAATCTTATGGAAGTATACAGATAATGGGAAAAGAATCTTGCCTTGTAAAACGAAGTGAAAAACAGAGCCAAATTCTGAATAAATGCCTGAAGAAAAGTAACAATAAAAATTGTCATAACCATAGAAACACATAAATATATAAAGAATATCTTATTTGAATTTTGAAACGCTAGAAAAAAGCTTGCCTGCTCCTCACTAGACCCCTGAGCATAAGCCTGAGGAATGTTTGTATTAAGTGGAAGAATGGTCTAAGCCAAAGAAAATAAAACTTAATATCAACAAATGAGCAAAAAAATATAAATTAACAAAAAATACAAGTGAGAATCATACAATGATATAATGTTGGCAGCCAAATAAAAAATGTTGCAGACAACCGTGCGTGCGTATGTGTGTCCGTACGTGTGTGTGTGTGTGTGTGTGTGTGTGTGTGTGTGTGTGTGTGTATCCATGTGAAGTTGAAATTTATGCAAAATCATAAAAATCATTTAACTCAGGACATACCTGTAACAACCCCATAAATATAGTGTACATCTTAACATACTGCACATTGTAGAAATCTCCAAAATTGAGGGCTGCAACCTAAATACCAGTATAGTCAACTATGAGAATCAAACACAATTTTGTGGCACCTCTTAAGCCAAATTGGAATAACAACATACCTCTGTCAAACACTGAAGGGTGAGGTTCCGATATGACGGCACGGGAAAAAATTTCAGCAGCGTTTCAAGCTGTAGGGAACACGCATATTCAGACATTTGTTCAAATACACTTTTCTTTTCAAAGATGGTCATTGTTAAATTCAAAAAGAAAATTCAAGAACCATATAAGAACAAAGCACATACCAAGGGGGACTCAAATATATAACCCAGGGGAATCCATGAGAGGAAAGCATGCAATGTAGACAGTGTTGCACGTATAAGCTCAGTTCTTTGAGAGGCCGAAAGGACATATAAGCATAACTCATGAATGAGTTGAAACTCACTACAAAAACCACATTCTGTGTGAGAGATTGGAAAAACGCATAAACAAAATCATTAAGGTAAATTATGACACAACAGTTACTAAATGTAGAAGTATCAGGATTTTTCTTTCATCAACAATTACCTTCCTTACGTACCATTTCACAATTAACATAGTATCTAGATAACATTGCATAACAACTTGTCATCATCCATGCAAGGCTAAAGGAATTGCTCTTAAAAAAAGTACTAAGATGCAATCCCAAAACATCACAGTAGAATACATGAAAAATGCATCAAAATTGAAAGAAATGCAAAATAAAAAGATTACAATAAGTATTTTTGATAAGAAACCAAGAATCTTTATTAAAGAGGAAGAAACATAGAACTAGGCTAAGGACTAGGGATCCTCCACCTAACCACAACAAGAAACAAAACAAACAATCAAACCACATTGTTCCAATCACAATAGATAGTTTTTTATTTTTTTTTTTTTTAAAAAAGAGGTAATTCGTGAACTCTTTGGTAGAAGAAGCCCGAAGAGACGCCCAGAAGTGCACTCACTCTCCAAAGAGAATACAATATATTATCAACTAAAAATTGCAATTACCTGTTCAACGATTGTTTAAGCTCTTTAATCTTATTTTGAGTCATCTCCCCCCTTGAGAAATCAAATACCTCTTCACTTAGAAGCTAAAGAAAACATATTCAAGCGATTAGAACCAACTAATTCTCAAATATTGAAGGGGGAGAGAGGAGAAAGAGAGTGAGAGAGAGAGAGAGACACCTTCAATATAGCCATGCAATTCTCACAAATTGTTTCACTAGTTTTAGCAGCTGAAACAAGATCAGGAATAAAGCTTCGCCATCTTGCTGGCCAATCATGCTTCAATATCTGTACATTGAACATAGAAATTTGCGCTATGAGAGGAAACAAACTGACATGACAAGAAATGTAACAATTAATTTTAATTGACAATGACCACCATGACAGAATTTAATGACCAATTTTGAGTAGGATATAAATCTTCTAATGAGGAGAAAAGTGAAGACCGAAAAATCACCAATAACACAACCGGCATTCAGTTAGCACCATGAAGATCAAAAGAACAGGACTTGCCTGAACCAATATAATATTCAATTTGTTGACATACAGTCTCTCCACTCGAAAAGAAGCCTCATTGCTCGAAAGCTGTGCGACAGAGACAAAAAGGAGAAAGAATGTCATAAAAGAATAGCTAGCTAAAGAAAATAAGCCAACCATTTAAACATCTTATTTATTGAAATATACCACGAACATTATACCTGTACGATGACGTCAGATATGTAGTTTTTCATTCCGTCTCGCTGCTCAACAGGCAACGCATTCCATCTATACTTGATAACACCTTCTAAGACCTGCAAATAAAAGCAAAGACACCAATGCACTCATTCAAGACCATCAAATTTTGCATCAGTCAGTTCTGAAAGAAATATCTCATTCAAGACCATCAAATTTTTGCATCAGTCAGTTCTGAAAGAAATATTAGAAGTGCAGGACTAATAGATGCAAAGAGAGAACCGCATGCGTCAGCTACTAACAGATTATTATATAACAAATGCAACAAACCTGCAGGGCAAAGAACTTGGTATTCAAGTTCTTTGTATTCTGTAGAACGTGCACCACTTGGAGCCACATGTCAGGATTATTTTGCAAGTCCCGCAATATCTGGTCTGCAGCCGTCCTCTGTTTCCACAACATACAACCAAAATAAGTTTGGAGCAAAATGGAACTCGGAAAAAACAAGAATATGTGCCACAAGTCCAGCACATCATTTATCACGCAAAACAATATTCATCCACATTCAAAGGCTTCACTTTAATCCGTAAGTTTCAAACTCCCAATCAATTCAAAAGAAAAAAAATACTTTTGAAACTCTTAAAATTCCCAACATGTATAAAATTTCATACTGCAAAAGGCCAATGTGCTTCGACCAGTACACTTATGAACGTTACATGAATTGTTTATGAAGAAATGTCCACAGCAGCAAATATCATAAGAGACTGTAAGCCTCAAGATACTCCAACCCTTTTGCCAAATTTCTGAAAAACAGGATATTTGTTAATTAAGATTTTATAAATTAGAGACAACTGTTAGTGTCCAGTAAAACCCTTCCCTTGTCGAAAATGGCATCAGAAACACTGAGATCCCAAAGCCGCTAAGCCCTAAAACCCATCGACGTAAAAACCCTAGACACCAACATGAGCAAAACAATGGTAACGAGGCATTACCAATACCAAACACCAAGATTACAAAATCCAATTTCCAGGCCATACGAACCACCAAGATAAGAGAGAAAAAGAAGGCTATTGAGATAAACCAGAGACCAGAGCACATGGAGTTGAATTACAGTTTGAATTAAGGAGCGTGTTATCTGAAACGAAAGAGAAAAGTGAGAGAAGAAGAATCGGTCACCTCTTCCTTAGATCCAGTGCCATAGAAGGCGGCAACGGTGGCATCAAGCAAGCCGACGTCAATCGGCTGACTCAAATCCCTAAGCTTCTCGGCCGCCATGTCCGTGAAAAGAGCAGAGTCCGATAAACCCTAGAGCCCGACACAGTAGAGACGGACCCAAACCCTAGGAGAGAGAGAGAGAGAGAGAGATTCTAGAGAGGGAGAGGCGCGCGGGTTAGAGATAATGGTTTTAGGGGAAGAGAGGAGAAGAGAAGAAGAGAAGAGAAAAAAGAGGTAAAACAAGAGAAGAGAAGAAAAGTGCGTGCGTGCGTGAGTGAATTTATAAAGAGAGAGAGGGAAATGTGAGACAGCTTGAAAAATAAGCAGAGTCCGACCTGGGTGTTTGGATTTGGGTTTTGAGAGGGGGAGGGACTAGTCTAGACTCTACACTCTACACTCTCTCTCTCTCTCTGGACTCAGGGATTTTTTATTTTTAAATTAAATAATATTTAAATGTTTTATATTTAGAGTATTTCCGGCCACGAGTAGCAATTACCCCGTATGTGTATGTGTATGTGTATGTATTCGTAACTATCGATGATAACTAGTGGAAAAAAAAAAAAAAAATTGTGCATTTAAATACTATAAAAGTATAATTATTATTTGAAAAAAAATAAAGATAAAATAGATACCATATCTGAAACAAGGTAACAATACTTAGCATAACTTTTTTATCATTTTCTTAAAATGAAATACTTTCATTTATAATAGAAAGAGACTATAATAGCCATTATATGATTTTTTTTTTATTACAAAGCAAATATCCACGATAAACTGATTAAAGTTCTTGCAGGAATTCTGCACGCTAAGATTCTCGCAAAATCGATTTAGAATAAGAGGACTTCTATATATCACCGTAATTGTGCGCTTCAATAAAATTCTACACATCATCTGTTAACTTATTTCGATAATTCACTCAACATCCATTATTTGTGTTTCTCACTTCAAATCAAAATGTCATAAGACAACAAATACTACCATGTAAACCATCTAAATTTGTACAAATTTATATGGAAGTCATACTAAAATAATCCATAACATGAGATCCATTGAAAACCACTATAAATTTAGATCCATAACAAAGACATGTAATACAGTCAAAACTATCACATATTTAGATTTGGGTTGAGTTATACCCTTCCGAATGGAAGAATTATTTAAAATCATAATAAAATAACTAGAAAACTAGATTTCTCCACTAGAGAATGAGATCAAAAGACCCCCCTTTCTAGCGGGGAAAGGAGATGGCGGGGGAAGAAGAGAAGAAGAAGATTAAAGAGATAAAGAGATGAAAAAAAGTGTTAATTAATCAAACTCATTGTCAACTTTTACTAGGAAAACATACCTTTTATGTTTTTAGTTTATTTCCTGGTATAAGTAGCGGTTATCCACGTGTATTTGTAAATATTAATGATCATTAGAGAAAACGAATAACATATTTTAATTTAAATACTATGAAAGACTAATTATTAGAAGTTAATAGTAAAGATAAACTTCCACGAGTAGTGATTATCGCGTGTCTTTGTAATTGTCAATGATCATTAGAAGAAAACAAAACAAAATAATATATTTAAATACTAGAGAAGACTAATTACTATTAGAAGAAAATAAAGATCAATATGTGTCATATCTAAAAACAAGGTCATAATAGGTACAACATAATCTTACTTTCTATTTAATGAAACTATATATTTTATTTACTTTTTTTTTTTCCTTTTAGGTGGGAGTAGGTTTATCAAGTGAGTTTTTTCAACTTGTGTATTTTGTTTAGCCCTATTTTATAAATTAGAAAGTACAAAAAGTCCAAAATAAAAATTAGATAGGAAAAGAAAAGAATAAGACAAACAAAAGAGATAATAGATAAATTAACAATAGATAATTGGGATATGAAAAATTATGAGAGATAAATAGCAAAAATATATAGTAAATGTAATATCCTCGCCCACTTTAATGATATTATTCCCATTTTGGGCCTCAGTCCTTACATATTTGTTATGAGTTACATCCCAAAATGGCTCATATTATCGAGAGGTAGATCATTACTTATGAACAATCACTTTTTATATTCCTCAGACGACGTAGGACTGCACAATATACCATTTATTGCTTTATCCTTTCTTGCCAACCTTCAGCCTTAGGTAATTTTGGCTCAACTGATTTTGACTGTCACAATCACCCCTTTTAGAGGCCCGACATCCTTGTCGACCATATTTCTAGTTGGACTTTAACTCTGATATCATTTATAATATTTATAAATAATATATCATACTAAGAGAAATGGGATGTTACAGTAATGAAATAGCCTATTTGGCATTAGCCTAAAACAACAATGAGATATTTGGATAAAATATTATAAGAGATATTGATATTTAAAAGCTCTAAGAGCAAACACGTGACTTAAGAGCTTCTAAGAAATTATAGATTTTTTTAATTATATTTCCATATATATCATAATTTTTAATAAATGACAAAAAAATCATTTATATCCTAAAATTATATTTTTAGATATATTATCCAAGTAGTATAGTAAAATTCACTACCCTCATTTATTTACTTTTACTTTATTGAAAAATAAGTACAAATAGGCCTACAATAAATGAGCAACTTCATGAGCTATAGACTTTTTAGGTTTTTAATTTAATTTATTAAATAAATATATAATTAAAATAATGTATACGTAATTTTTCACGTGGGAAATTATCCAATAGATTATGGGATAATGGATACTTATTATAACCCCTCATAACTCCAAATTAATCATACACAAATAATATGGGACAAAGAAAATATAAACTTAAAGAATGTTAATCAAGTTTAAATAATTATTGAATTTTATTATTGTCACCATTTTGACCATCATATGTGTACATAATTCTCATCAATCTTAATTATTGGAAGCATTATATTTCATTCATTAATACTTAATAAGTCTTATGCATAAAGTGATATTGAGCATCAATATAGTTTGTACATGCATGTTATATTGTAGTCTTTGATAAATTAATATTATTATGACTATTAAAATAAACATTGACATGTTTAGTAACAATTCCCAACTTTTCTTGTAATTATTGTAGTCAAGTGCTTATTGTAGTTAAACAACACACTCTGTTTTGAAAATATTCTAAACTTATCCTTGTTTCAATGATTTCTATTTTTTCATATTATTATTAGTTATTTTTTTTCTCTAAAGTTTGTTGTTTATCTCTTTCATCTTTATAGAATCCACCATTAATTTCGACTATCGGAAGTTAATTTATGGCAAAATCTTATAAGGATCGTACACAAAGATATGTAATAGGTTAAACACAAGTTTCTCCGAGTATTAGGCTAAGCCCATTAAATGATTATTTTAGAAATTCTGATACCAAAACATGTTCTGTTTGTTAAGTTAAAAGGCTAACGACAACTAGTATTGGTATAAATACTGGGAGTCTCATACCAAAGTTGCCTAATTCCTCCCCTCCCTGTCCCCAAAGTTAAATGTTCAATAATTGAAATTCAATTATTAGTATTAATTTTATTAATAGTCCCGAATTATACATGTTGTACTACTTTGGCTCATGAATTTTTAACTTACATAGTAGAATATTCAAAATTACTTAATTATTACAACAATGACTCTTTTATCATAAAATGTTAAATATTTAATAAACATGAATCATTATAAAGTATACAGTTTAGTAACTATAGTCAAGAATGAGACTCAAAATTTCTAGCTTATGCTATAGATATTGGTGAAATTTTATGAAAAATGTGATAAAATCAAAGATAAGCGAAAGTATGAAAAAGAAAATTTTTCCTGGATTAGGTTTTTCATAAAAACTATTTAAGATATTTGTTATGATCTAAATACATACAAAGACTCGCACCTCAATCAATGAGTCTTCTTTCTAAAGTACTAGGTATGTAACTTCAAAGGTGCATTGGCATCTTGATCTTGATCAACCTCCAAATAAAAATCAAAGAATTCCAATTGTCTCCAATGATGTCTTCAAGAATTCTTCTTTCTCACTTTTTTCTCAATTTTTTATAGCACCTGCTAAACTAAAGTTTCAATCAAAATTTAATAATCTCGACCAATGAAGGGGAATGCGTCTTTTATAGGCTCATCCCTTAAGAAGGAATTTCGGCCAACCCTAATGGATCTTAGAGCTAGTCAAAAACCATTAATATAAGGAGTAGTGTGGTGAGCCCTAATGGTCATCTTTTTACATGACTTTTTCTCTTCTTTTTTGTAATTGTCCAGAAAATTTGTTTAAGCTTGATTTGTTGATCTCATATAGTTCAAGATATTAGCATAAGTGGGAGAGTCAAATGAACTTATTTAATTCAATCTCTAGTAGACAAAAACTCAGTTTTAATTAATTTTTAATACGAGTGAGCTTATACTACCATTTATGAATATATTCTACTCAAGGTCTAAACTGTACTATTAAGTTAAATAAATATCATAAGATACTTTATAATTATAATTATATCTATTAACTAATTAATATTTGCATATGAATTCCCACATGAATACTGATAATTAGATTTAGGTAAAATTAATATTTTGCCTCTCTAATTATATCTTTTCAATTCATTGATACATGATTATATCTAATGGATGAGTAGACTTAAAAAAGTCTTTAATTAATAAAATAATCAATTTTATTAGTTACTTAGCTAATATTTAAATCATCAAAGCTCCTATAGCACCTTAAGATGGAATTTACTTCTTTGTATAATATAATTGTGAATTATATTTATATAAGCATATGTTCTTAATGTCGATAATAATGTATTACCAAAATGTCAGGATCTAGATCGTTAATTTCTTGATTCGTACTTTTTAACATCTCAAATAATACAAATTATGAATGCGAGTTCATCACTTATTTTAGGATTAAGAAAGACAAATATTAATTATCAATTTTGTGAGAATATATTTTTACCAACGGTACTTATTATAAAAAATATTTCACATTTTTATTGGTCAATATTTTTACACACAAAGACTTTTACACATGGTTATACCAATTTAGATTAAGATACATTATAAATACATAAATTCTTGCAACACGTTCAAAGAGAAATGTCTTATTTTTCTTATTAGTTGTGAATAATTTTATTTGATTTAATTAGAAAACATATGTCTTAACTTAATAAACAACTTTATTAAAATATTTATCTAATAGATAAATCATAGATCCTTTTGATATTTGCTATTGTGTTAATAATCGAAATATTATTACAAATACTATACATGAAATATTACTTTATTAAATTTCTAAAATATTAATAAATATCCATAAATAATAAACTGTTTTTGAGCATTATCCTTAGAGTAGACTATCAAGATTTATGTAGTTATTGCAGTAGTAACCATTTTTCTTTTTACAAATTGTTAACTTTTTAATAAAAATGGGTAATGTATATCGACTTATAGAAATAAATAATTTTTAATCATATACTTTATTTATGAATATTTTTTTGTTAAAAAAATAATAATTTGTGACAAAATGATTATTATTGTGTAAGTTGAAAGTTCAGTGAGAAAGTGATATAATAAATATAACTTAGAGGCTATTACTATAATTAATCCTAAATTTTACGTACAGTTTTTAAGAATAAAGTGTGGTTTCCAAAAATAATTTAATTTTAAATTTCAAAGAACTACAAATAATATATTTGTAATAAGCTCAAAATTAAAATACAAAGTCAACTATGATACAGATAAGTTATTGAACATTGAAATAATAACACAAATCTAATTTTATAAAAAAAAAAACTATACCATTTCCTTTATTAGTAGTCATATATGTGATATTTAGAGTCACAAAATTCATGAAAGCCATAATGTTGTGTTGCATAACTTTGACTTATGATTACAAATAAAAAAATTTGTGTCTATCTTACAAAAACAAAATAAGCCTTCATATTAGATAACAATAACTTTATGATACTTTTCTAACACAATTCTAATTTTACAATAAAAACCATGTCATTGTATTTATAATAGTCATATCTAGTTACCTACAGTCATACAATTCTTGACAGCTATAAAATTTATGATAGTTTATGAATTTACTTACACATTTTATATCAATATTCACATGATCTATAATCTAAAATTACATAATTTATGACGATCTAACATACATAAAACTATCATTATCACAAATCAATTCAACACCGTAAAAAACACAAAAATTAATCCCAAAATCTATTAATAGTCATAAATTCAATACAAAATCATTCAAAAAATACACAATATTACACTGCAAAATTCCTAATTTTCCAATATCAGACTTACTCAAAATTTTCAATCACAATTCCTAACTCTACAAAAATAAAAAGAAACATACATATGACAATCAAAATCCCTTAAGCCAAATCCGCCTAAGCCCAAAAGTTGGCCAGAAGAGTTAAAGCAAGAAAATGTAAGTTCTGCAGTTCCACGTCTCCTTAGAAAGGTGAAATATAATGTTTCTCCTTATAAAGGTGAAATATAATATTTCATAAGTAAGGATCTATTTTTTAATGGTACGAGACCTTTTGGGGTAAAACTTAAGAATAAATTTGTGCGGACTTAGGTCCAAAGTGAACAAGATCATATTAAGTGGAAGGATATTACAAATAGTATCAAGGCTGAAGCGGTAAAACTTATCCAAAAGTGTGATCGACGAGGAGGACGTAAAGCTCTCAAAGGAGGAGGAGGATGATTGTGATAATCTAAATCTATTGAGCCAAATCCGTCTAGGTTTAAAGGTTGACAAGAAAGAATAATGCAAGAAATAATAAGCTACGTAGTCCTGCATCACATCACATGAGAAAGGTAAAAGGTAAACAGATCATAAATAATGATCTACCTCCCTATGGTATAAGGCATTTTGGGGTGCAATCTAAGAATAAATCCGAGTTTAGTATCATGCCAAATGGAGGAGATATTAAATGCAATTAAAAGACAAAGACAAAGTAGCCAAATAATAACCAGTATGGAAATCACATAAACAATAAATACAATAGGATTAAAATAGACCCATAAGACCGAAATTTTTACAACCACATTTCCTAAACCCTTGAATAAAATAAACGATGAAATGATCCAAAACCCATTTCTCAGAGCTTGAATTTTCAGAACCCAAAGACTCAAAATGACAACTTTCCTAGTATGAGTTTCGATTCTTCCTTCATTTTAGCCTAAAAAAAACTAATTGTTACTCAAGAAGAAGATCAACCAAGTCTAACCACTTAACCTCTTCATCCGTCCTCTTCCCGAAAATCCATAGCCACTGCCATAGTTTTCGTCTTCCTCTTCCTTGTCACATGCATTGCCCTCTTTGCCATGGTAGCTTTTTCCATGCTCTTCTTCTCGACCTCGAAAATGACGATCAAGATCTCGTCTTCCGATTCAGTGGCTCGCTCACTCCAAAAGTTTGGCCCCAACTTTGAACACAGACTGCCTCATTGCGAATGGAACCAAAGCTTCCGCCTCATCGCGAATATATATAGTTCACCATTAATGCTATTGTTCCCTCTTTATCTCTTTCTCTCTCTCTCTCTCTCATTCTCTCATTCTATTGGTTTCTCTTTATGACAATTGATTCTCATCTCAAGGTATTTTTAGACTTTTTATTGCCTTTAAGAGTAGTAGAAATGTTATTTTTAAAAAGTCAATTTAATCTATATTTGAACTATCTACCATAATTTTCCTTTTAACAAGGCCCCGCTAACTACATTTGGAGAGATGATAATGGGTCGAAGTTTAGCTCTTTTGGAATATAGTCATTTCACGGATTTTTTTTTTTTTTTTTTTTTTTTAAACAGCAAAAATCGTATTGATTATAATTTATCCCTATATTCTACTTGTCGTATTTCATTCTTAAAGGCAGGCAATGCTCTTCTCAAATATATTTAGGTTGTCGTATTTGTTTTCTTTATTTTTCGTTTAGACACTTTGTCTTCTAAACCCTTTAGCTCAACAGTTGGGAAGGAAAGTGGGTGTTTGTTGTTTCAAGACTAGTTATTCAGAACAAATTAGTTATTATATTACAAATAAATTTGATATGGGAGATGGATTATTGGAAAAAAAAAAAAAAACAAAACAAAACTGAGCTTCTTTACTATTGCATTTATAATCAAACAATTTTTGTTTTTGTTTTTGAGATCATAATCAAAACAAATTTTAAAGCAGGATAAGCTGCACAAACAAACAATCAAACTCACATATTTTCTTGTCACGTTATTGAAATCTTACAATGGGTACCGATTATTTTTAAAGTGAACTTGGTTGTCGTTTATAACCAATTTCATCGTTTTTTTTAATATTTTATTTGAAGACATTGATTTGGAGTGACTCACCCCATTTACTAATTTTTTTCCCATTTAACAAACTCAAAAGAAACTTTACAATGTTATGTCATCGAAAAAACAAAATTTTAAATCGGAATTTTGTGAACCATAAATAAACTTATAGTTAAGAAAGAAAATCTTTAATTACACGCATGAATTGAAAGTCAATGTTCACGCGCTATGAAGGCCCATAGTCAACCTTAAATTAAAACACAAGCAGAGCGGTCTAATCTGAGGTTGCGGGAGGCATAAGGGTTAATTAAGACATTGAATTTGAAGCCATAAAAGAAAGAAGAAGATGCTAGCAACCCCACAAAAGAAAAACAAATATAGAGTTTGAGAAAGCAGAGGGAAAGTTTTATTGAAGTTGTAATGATGAACGTGTTTAGGTTGGCGGGGGACATGACCCACCTTCTCAGCATAGTAGTCCTCCTCCTCAAGATCCGCACCACCAAGTCTTGTGCTGGTATGTATCAATTCTTATCGTTTTCTTTCAACATTTTCTTGCATTTTCATTGAGCTGACGCTGTTATTCTTATTCATATATCTATCTATTTGGTGCCTATTTGATTTTTTTGGTGAAAGTTAAGTGCTTGCTAAGATAGAGAATTTGTGGGTAGCCTTTGGTAACACTTTGACCTCTCAATCTTTGAACTTGACCAATATTTGTTGTCCATTTTAGTATGTTTCGTTATTTATTTAAAAATCAGTGCTTTGTTTTGGTTTTGAGTTACCCTCTAACAAAGAACTTTAACATTGAAACTCAACATCCTTGATGATCTTTCTACACATTTGTGCAAAACCCTTTTTTTGTTCTTGAAAACTAGGTGCTTATATGATGGATTGCTAGCTTTTGCAGATTTTATGGTCTTTTATTTTTTTAACTTATTTTGAGTATCCATCTATCCTCAATTGTTAGTTGACTAACCGAATTGTGAACAAGATTGTTGTGTTCATACAGAACAATCTAGAGTTGACGAATACTTTTAAATCCGAAAGTATTTTGTTTAGTAGTTATTGTTTGGTTCAGCATTCTTCTTTTGGATGAGAGGGTTAAATATTTATCTAGAAGCAACAAGGGAAAATTGAATTCATTAGTTTCATCCGTTAGTAAGTGAGGAATAATGTTGCAAATTATACATTCCTTTGTTTCCATAGTCTCAAGTCCAACATCACTTTACTTGCCAGGAATTTCACTCAAAACTCAAGAACTCTATGTCTTGGTCTTTCTCACTCGGTACCTTGACTTATTCACGAGATACTTCTCTGTCTACAACGTTTTGATGAAGTTAATCTTCATTGGAACTTCAGTTGCCATCTTTTGGTACATGAGGTACCACAAAGTAGTGAAGCAAACTTACAGCAAGGATCTGGATAGTTTCAGACATTACCATCTGATTCTCGGTTGCTTTCTGATGGCTCTTCTGATTCCCTTTGATTTTTCTGTAACCGAGGTATGTGTCATTCTTGTCCTCTCTCTCTCTCTTTCTCTCTCCCCAATAAATTTGCTATTTGAAGATAAGATAGACTATACTTCTATGTACAATGTATATTAAAACAAAATGAGTTGGAAATGGAATGCCTTGTAGCATTCATACGTAGAGCAACAAAGTTAAAAACCTTTAAGCAGAAAGAGTTTACAATTATCCTTGCCAAAAAAGTGGATTGGGGTTTGTTTTTGAGGTACTACACTTGTTGCTAAAAGTGTCTTTTGCTGATACGTTGTTCTGCTGGTTGACAAATGAAAGACCGTCTGATTGTGTGATATAGCCCAACATAATCACGTACTTTTATTATGTGATCCTGATGAGAAGTTGACATTTTCTGAATAGGTTTTGTGGACATTTTCTATATATCTTGAAGCTGTAGCAATCTTACCTCAGTTGGTATTACTACAAAAGTCAAGAAACATTGACAACTTGACGGGGAACTATGTTTTCCTTCTTGGGTATGTCTCTTTTACTTCTGTCCTGTACATACACCATTTTCACTTGTGGTGTACTAGTCTCCATCTTGTTTGACTTGACACTTATTTTGGGATCTAGTTTAATAAGTGAAACCAAATTTTTATTTGTCATAACGTGTTAATATTCCATATTATCTACATTATATCATGTCTCTCCAGATACATTAGAGAAAGATTGCTGATTCTTTAAGCTTGGAATAGTTCAAATGAAATACTTTCCTTCTAACAATGCTATCAAATATCATTGATATCTCTCTACTCTAGTACGGTAGTATTAGCAGGTCTCGGATAAGTATGGCACCCTTATGTATTGTTACTTTGATTAGAAGGTCGGTACTGGTTCTAAGTAATGACAAATCTTCTTTAGGTTCTGTCAATCGTTTGTAGTTATAGTTTCTTTTTCTCATCGTCTCAAGTCCTAACAAAGTTCATTTGAAAGTTCTTAAACCTTCTCATTATTAACATTCACAAGGATCCCATATGCTTTGTCTTTACATTTGTTGGTTCGGATTACAGATTATCTAATCATCTCTGTAATATCTTTTGGTTCATGGACTCGTAGTGCTTACCGAGCCCTATATCTCCTCAATTGGATATATCGTTTCTTCACAGAGATTCACAAAATCCGCTGGATACGTAAGCTCTTTTTTTCTTAACTCAAATTTTTTTCCTGCTTCTTTTTGATGTAATAATATACTAATGAGTTTCTATCCATGTACCAAACACAGCTTGGATTTCAGGCCTGGTTCAGACAGCTCTTTATGCTGACTTTTTCTACTACTATATTCAGAGGTGAATATGTAATATATATTTATTTATTTTTATGTAACTGCCACTCTTTGCTTCCTTTCCTAGTTGTTCCTTTTGTAAACGAAGGAAAGAGCTTATGGTGACTTTATATGTCTCGTGGTCATTTGCTGCTCGTAAATGTCACTGATTATTGTGCTCTCCTACTAATGAAATCGCTCTGGTTTTTTTATTTATTTATTTTTTTTCAGCTGGAGGAAGCATGAGGAGCTTAAACTTCCTGCTTGAGCTGGATCTTTGGGCCTATACTTCCGCTAATAGATAACAACAGCTGCTAGCTGCTGTTGCATTGTGTTGAGAAAGAACATAAGTTTACATTCGTTTCTAGTTGCTGAACACATCCTTGGTTCTTTTTACCTCACACATTATGCTGAAAGAAGATGAATGTTATTCTTTCTTCGACACGGAAACTAAGCGTTTTCTCAAGGTTCCAGCACGGAATTATGTACATATATATTACCTGCAAGGTTAAGAAAGAAGATTTTAGACTCTTTTGAGTAATGCTCAAATTTTCGAGTCCCATAAGATTTTAGATTCTTATGAGTCAATATTTCGAAACAGGCAGTTATTTCGATAATCCTTCCTTATTATTCAAAATCTCAACCCCCCCCAAAAAAAAAAGAAGTAGATTAATATTGAATAGGTGTGTTGATCAACGGGGTGGCATGTCTTGTGGTGGTAGCAAACATACTAGCATTTGCTGATACGATCCACACCAACAACGTGATGAAACCTGTTATCAAATCTGGAAACGCAACCCCAAGATCTTTCAAGTTTGATGGAAACTGCAACCCGTTGCTGAGCAAAGCAAGAACCTTGGTATTGTGAAGACGCCACAAACGGGGATGGAGGATCCGTTTGATAAGTCAGTTTGAACACCACAAGGAATTCCTTGATAAGTTCAGAGAAGTCCCTTCAAGAACTCGAGAAGAAAAATTCTCACCCTTTGATTAATTTTCCAAAAAACTGAAAACATAATGTTGTAGGCGGCACATATATAGCCGAATTATACTTTCTAGGATTTTGATTGTAAAATTACTAATCTACCCTTAATGAAGAAAAAAAAAACACGCCTAAAATACCCTAGAAACACTCAGAAATTAAAACGTAAAATTCAAGATAAAATTACAAAGAAAACACGTCTCCATCAGATTATAATCCCCCCTTGCACGTGTATGATGGATTAGACATGCAAGTTGGCCATGCAATGGCTCAATGGATGTGTATGGCTGATTGGTTCTCTCCCGGATCGACTTGGATGAGCAAAACTAACCTTTGTTCACCCTCAGTAGTGAACACACTTTCTTCTTATTGTAGAATTCTCCGGACTAAGTTATTCAGCTCTTCTTTAAATCTTTTAGCTCAAGTCCTCGTCACTGGACCAACAAGAACTTGTAATGGACCACGAATCTTGACAGCCTTGATGTCCTCATCATTCCCCCCTTCTTAAGAAGGATTTGCCCTCAAATCATCATCACCTGCAACAAAAGGACTCAAGTCAGTAACATTGAAAGTAGCACTAACATTGTACTCACCTAGTAAATCAAGCCTGTAGGTATTGTCATTGATCCGTTCGAGCACTTGAAATGGACCATCTCCTCGAGGCAGCAACTTAGAACATCTTTGTACCGGGAACCTTTCTTTCCTCATGTGTAACCACACCTAATCTCCAGGCTCAAAAATCAGCTTGTGATGTCCTTTGTTTGCTTGTTGTATATATTGCTCGGTTCTTGATAACTCTATAAAAATAGAGTTATTTGGTATGTTTTTGAGTCTTGGGATAGCTGTTTTAAAGGATCAAATTGTTTAGTTTAAGTGTTTTTCTTTATTTTATTTTTGTTTGTGGTATTTCCGATGATTACAATTTAATATAGTCAATATCTATTTTTTTTTTTTAATTTCTAGTAGAAATGCTGAAATTAGGACTTGAATTCTGAGGAATTTAAATGGCACATCTTTGAAGGAATGCTGAACTTAAGTAAAAGCTGGAAGTAACTTTGCTGCAGTAACGCACCGGAGCAATATTGAACAGCAGAATTCTTTTTTCCAGCTGGTATCAGCTGGCATCTTTTACGCACAGCTGGTGCTGACAGCTAATATTAAATACCAGCTAAGGGAAAATGAAGCAAAAGTGGTCCTCACTCTATATTTGGCTGACACGTGTATTAGGGTACCTTACCTACTCTGATATAAAAGGAAAATGTACTGTAGGAAGAAAAGTTAGGACGGCTGACCAAAGAAAAAGACGGAAAAGAAAAGAAAAGAGAGGAAGATAGTACAGAGAAGAGAGGACGAAGGAGAGGGAGTACTACTAGGAGGGAGTTCGATTTACCATCATCCAGCTAGATTTTTCCTTACCTTCTTAAATCTTCTTTGTATTTGATTTATTTTTCTTATCTTGAACTTTCTGTAATCTATGAATTACTTTGGGTTGCTGATTTTTGAGCCCCAGAACATGAGCTAAGTTTTTCTTAGCTGGGATATTGATGAATCTAAGGTTGTAATGAAGGATTAAATGTTGTTTTAAGTGTTTATAGTAATTTCCTCTTGTTCACTCAAGTAAGCTTTATCATTAATTCCTATTATTGTTTGGCCACCAATATTTAGGATAAATAAACTAGGATTAATTCTGGAATGGTTAATTTTAGTTGGATCTAACTTGACTGATACATGTTTCAAGTGTCTTCTTAGTGGATTCCTGAATTAGTAATGATATAGGAATATATCGTTACCATGTATAACCCATTGAAAATCGATGCTATAAAGGGAGTATTGAGAACTGGGTATAGGAATATATTAAATCTGGTTTGAAGAACTTAAAACATAATAAATTCAGAAAATTATTATGTATTGATGGAATTTTCTGTTACTGGAGTAAAATTTGCCATAAGCATTGCTGCAGCAATTGTACCCAGATTTGCAACCAAGGAATATTCAATCATCCCAGTTTAATATATCTATTCATTTACAATCTCTTGTTTAGGTCATAGTGTTTTATGTTTGGAATTTACATTTTTTTTTTATTTTGCATCTGTCAATTCTTATAATTTCTTAATTTAGCTTATTTGACATTAGTTTTATCCAACTAATTTTGTAATCAATCTCTGTGGAGACGATACTCAACTCATTACTATATTACTTGTTCGGTATGTGCACTTGCGTAGTAATTATAAAATAAATACCAACAAGTTTTTGGCGCTGTTGCCGGGGATTGAGAGAACTAAAATTATTTGTAGAAAACTAATTTGTTTTTCTTGCCTGTGGTTGTGTTTGCAGGAACTTATATTCTTTATATGAATAATCAGCAAGAACAAGATCTAGTCCCTTTAGATCCTGAGATTGAAAGAATATTTCGAGCAAGGAGAAGGGAACAATAACAAGGTTTAGCTAGTTTAAGAGGAATGGCTGAAGTTGATGATGCTAATGATACTGCAGCAATGGCAGATGACAGGGACAGATCAATCAGAGAGTACGCTATTCCTATTCTCAATAGGCTTAATCCTGGCATTGTTAGGCCCGAAATTCAAGCACCTCAGTTTGAATTGAAGCCAGTGATATTTCAAATGCTCCAAACTGTGGGGTAATTCGGTGGGGTACCAAAAGAAGATCCACATCTTCACCTCCGGTTGTTCATAGAAGTGTGTGATTCATTCAAACTGCAAGGAGTTACAGATGAAGCTTTAAGGCTGAAACTATTCCCATACTCTTTACGAGATAGAGCGAGAGCATGGTTGAACTCAATACCCCCAGATTCGGTGGCCACATGGAATAACTTGGCGGAGAAATTTTTGATGAAATATTTCCCACCAACTAAAAATGCTAAGCTCCGAAATGATATTACTTCTTTTCAGCAGTTGGATGGGGAATCTTTATATGAATCATGGGAGCGCTTTAAGGAATTGCTAAGAAAATGCCCACACCATGGAATCCCTCATTGGATCCAAATGGAGACATTTTATAATGGCCTTAATGCTCATACTCGGTCAATAGTGGATGCTTCGACTAATGGTGCTCTTCTTGCAAAGTCCTATAATGATGCTTATGAGATTTTAGAGTGAATGGCCAACAATAACTATCAATGGCCGACTGAAAGAGTTGCTGCAGGAAGGCATGTTGCTGGAATTCATGATGTTGATGTAGTTACAGCCTTGACAGCTCAAGTTTTATCGCTGTCCAATCTCCTGAAATCTATGAATATGGCTGCTGGAGTAACTGTAGATCAATCTGCTGCAATTTCTTGTGTTTATTGTAGTGAGGGGCATTCATTTGATAGCTGCCCATCTAACCCTACTTTAGTATGTTACGTGGGGAACTATAACAAGAACAACAATCCATTTTCAAACACGTACAACCAAGGATGGAGGCATCATCCTAATTTTTCATGGAGCAACCAAGGAGCTACTTCAGATACAACTCCAAATAGACCAGCCTATCCACCTGGTTTCTAACATCATTTACCACAGCAACAACAGTATCGAAAACAACAATACCCAGAGCGATCCAACTCTATGGAAGCTTTATTGAAGGAGTATATGGCGAAAAATGACAGTATAATTCAGAATCAGTCCGCAATGATTCAAAACCAAGCAGCCTCACTCAGAAACTTGGAGAATCAAATGGGGCAGTTAGCTAATGCTTTGAATAGCAGGCCCCAAGGTTCTTTGCCAAGTGATACAGAAAATCCAAGATGTGAGAGTAAAGAGCATTACAAAGTGATCTCATTAAGGAGTGGGAAAGAGTTGAAAGGGCCTGAGCTAAGGTTTAAACAATCAGAAGAGCCCTATTCAATCCAAGGAGAAAAGGATAAGGAAGATAGAGTGGAAAATATAACAAAGCAAACTACTGAAAAAGAGAAGTCTGCTACAGCAAGACTGCCCAGAAATGTAGAATAATAGACCACCGCCACCTTTTCCTCAACGATTCCATATGCAGTAGTAAGACAAGCAATTCAACAAATTTTTGCAGGTTTTAAAGTAGCTGCATATTAATATACCACTCGTGGAAGCTTGAGAACAGATGCCAAAGTATGTCAAATTCATGAAGGACATCCTCTCCAAGAAAAGAAGATTGGGAGAGTTTGAAACAGTGGCACTGACTAAAGAGTACAGCTCCATCTTGCAGAGTAAAATCCTTTCTAAACTTCAAGACTCTGGAGGCTTTACAATACTATGTTCTATTGGTGATACTTATTGCGGAAAATCCTTGTGTGATCTAGGAGCAAGCATAAACTTGATGCCCATGTCAGTTTTCAGAAAGTTGGGAATTGGAGAAGCAAGACCAACTACAGTTACTCTTCAGCTTGCAGATAGATCTTTTGCTCACCCTGAAGGAAAAATCGAAGTTGTTTTAGTTCGGGTGGACAAGTTCATATTCCCCGTGGATTTTATTGTGTTGGATTATGAGGCTGACAAGGAAGTGTCTATAATCTTAGGCAGGCCATTTCTTGCTACTGAAAGGACATTGATTGATGTACAAAAAGGAGAACTCACTATACGAGTTGATGATGAGTAGGTTACTTTCAATGTGTTCAAGACTATGCGATTTCCAGATGAAATAGAAGAGTATTCAGCCATCAATGTGTTAGATTCACTTGTGCTGAAGCAATTCCAGGAAACTTATGATAACAACTTGATTTCAGTATCCACCAAGGCCGATTTTGATGAAGAAATTGAAGAAGAGAGTTATGTACCATGGGTGGACACAAAGTATTCATTTGCTAGACCGGGGAAGCATTTGAATCTCTTGAATTATTGTAGAGGGATTTTAAACCTTCTAACCCATTAGTTGAAGAACCCCCAGTTGTGGAGTTGAAACCACTGCCCTCTCACTTGAAATATGCATATTTGGGTGACTCAAATACGTTACCAGTAATTATTTCTTCAGCTTTGAGTTTGGGGCAAGAGCAGCAATTAGTTACAGCACTTCGAAAGTTTAAGAAGACCATAAGATGGACCATTGCCGATATCAAGGGAATCAGCCCTACAATCTGTATGCATAAGATTCTGCTGGAAGATTGCTTCAGCAATTCTGTGGAGCAGCAGCGAAGACTGAACCCAATTATGAAGGAAGTTGTGAAGAAAGAGGTGATCAAGTGGCTGGATGTAGGGATAATTTATCCAATTTCAGACAGCTCTTGGGTCAGCCCAGTTCAGTGTGTGCCTAAAAAGGGAGGCATAACAGTTGTAGCTAATGACAATAATGAATTAATTCCTACAAGAACAGTAACTAGCTGGAGGGTGTGCATGGACTATAGGAAGCTCAATAAGGCTACAAGAAAATATCATTTCCCATTACCATTCATTGACCAAATGCTTGACAGACTTGCTGGCAAGGAATATTACTGTTTCTTGGATGGATACTCAGGTTACAACCAGATTGTAATAGCACTAGAGGATCAGGAGAAGACAACTTTCACCTGCCCTTATGGAACTTTTGCCTTTAGAAAAATGCCATTCGGTCTCTGCAATGCTCCAGCAACATTCCAGCGATGCATGATGTCTATTTCCAGCGATATGGTAGAAAAAACGCTTGAAATTTTTATGGATGACTTTTCTGTATTTGGGGAATCTTATGACGATTGCTTGCTGAATTTAGAAAAGGTGCTGGAGCGATGCAAAGAAACTAACTTGGTCCTAAATTGGGAAAAATGCCACTTTATAGTGCAAGAAGGCATTGTATTGAGTCATAGAGTTTCCAAGCATGGCATTGAAGTGGACAAGGCGAAAACTGACGTTATTGAGAAGTTGCCACCACCAACGTCAGTCAAGGGCATTAGAAGTTTCTTGGGACACGCAGGTTTTTACAGAAGATTCATTAAGGATTTTTCAAAAATTTCCAAGCCATTGTGTACTTTGCTGGAGAAAAACAGATCTTTTGAATTCAATGAAGAGTGTATGCAAGCATTCTTGGAGCTAAAGCGAAGACTCGTTTCTGCCCCAATTATAGTAGCTCCGAATTGGTCTTTACCATTTGAGCTAAAGTGTGATGCAAGTGATCATGTAGTTGGAGTTGTATTAGGATAGAGAAAAGAGAAGGTATTCCATTCTATTTACTATAGCAGCAGGACTTTATCTGATGCTCAACTGAACTACACCACTACCGAGAAGGAGCTCCTAGCTGTTGTTTTCGCCTTTGATAAATTCAGATCCTATCTTGTAGGAACAAAGGTCACTGTTTATACAGATCACTCAGCAATCAAGTATCTTATTGCAAGGAAGGATGCTAAACCGAGATTGATCAGATGGATACTGTTACTGCAAGAGTTTGATTTGGAGATAAAAGATAGGAAGGGTTCTGAGAATCAAGTTGCAGATTACTTATCAAGAATGGAAGCATGAGTTGCAAAGGAGATTAAAAAGCCCATTCGAGAAACATTCCAAGATAAACAGCTTTTAGTTATACAGCAGGTGACTACTCCATGGTATGCAGACCTTGCTAATTATTTAGTGAGTGGATTACTTCCACCTGAGATGAACAGCCAACAACGAAAGAAATTTTTCCATGATATAAAAGCGTACTGTTGGGATGAACCTTACCTTTACAAGCAATGTGTAGATCAGATTTTGCGTAGGTGTGTTCTTAGTGAAGAAATTCATAGCATCCTACATCATTGTCATTCATCTCCATATGGAGGACATTTTGGAGGTTTTAGAACAGCTGCTAAGGTCTTGTAATCAGGTTATTATTGGCCAACCATCTTCAAAGATGCTCATGAATTTGTCAAGACTTGTGATAGGTGCCAAAGAACTGGGAACATCTCGCAAAGACATGAAATACCCTTAAACAATATTCTGGAAGTTGAGTTATTTGATGTGTGGGGCATAGATTTCATGGGACTATTTCCTCCATCTTTTGGGAATCTTTACATCTTGGTAGCTGTAGACTATGTGTCTAAATGGGTGGAAGTTTCAGCATTTCCCACAAATGATTCCAAGGTAGTGGTGAAGTTCTTGCATAAGAATATTTTCACATGTTATGGCACTCCAAGAGCCATCATTAGTGATGAAGGAACACACTTTTGTAGCAAGCAGTTTGAGAATCTTTTGGCCAAATATGGGGTAAGGCACAAGATAGCTACATCATACCATCTGCAGACAAGTGGCCAAGCAGATTTTCTAATAGAGAGATCAAAAGAATTTTGGAGAAGATTGTAAATCCAACTAGGAAAGATTGGTCGACAAGATTTGATGATGCTCTTTGGGCCTACAGAACAGCCTTCAAAACACCGTTGGGGATGTCTCCATATAGGTTAGTCTTTGGGAAAGCATGTCACTTGTCGGCGGAGCTAGAGCACCGAGCATATTGGGCGATGAAAAAGCTCAACATGGACCTTCAAGCTGATGGGGAAACACAGTTACTACAACTAAATGATTTGGAAGAATTTCGGATGTGTGCTTATGAGAGTGCCAAGTTATACAAAGATAAAACAAAAAATTGGCATGACAGAAAAATCCAACAAAGGAGCTTTGAACCTGGACAACAAGTGTTGTTGTTTAACTCCAGATCGAAGCTGTTTCCTGGTAAACTAAAGTCCAGATGGTCAGGTCCGTTCAAAGTTGCTAAGGTTTACCCATATGATGCTGTTGATTTGCTGGAAGAAAACTCAGGTCGTCAGTTCAAGGTCAATGGCCAGAGGTTGAAGCATTATTGGGGAGCTGGGTTTGACAGAAGGAAGACCTCGATCACTTTGCAAGAGCCATGATGGAGCTAGCAGTCAGGCTGACGACTCTAAACTAAGTGCTCAGTGGGAGGCAACCCACTACATATTCCTTCTCCCCATCTCTTTTAATTCTTTTTTTCTTTTAATTCCATTATGTTCTTCTTTTATTAAAAAAAAAAAAAAGGTTCAGGAAGAACAATGAGGTGTTTAATTTAACTTTTAAATTATGTCTAATTTTGATGCAGGAAAATGTGCCAAACAGTGGAGATAAGAGAGAAAGCAGGAGTTCAGGAGGGTTATTGGTATTCCAATGCAGAACAGCAGATTCCTAGAAAATGACAGATTGCTACAGCTACGGAATTAGTGTTATATATTTGCTACAGCAACAGACCCAGTTCCAGACTATAAAATATATATATATATGGGTTGCAGTTTTTGGGCAGCAGTTCTGACATGTGTGGGAATGGAGTCTTCCATGAAGCCACTATCAGCACACGATACATGTTTAAAAAAAAAACAAAAAAAAAAAAGAAAGTGGGGTAATTGTCTCTTTTTCTTTTTAAAACCTAGCCCCACATAATCTTCTTCAACAACAACTTCACTTAAGCTTCTACCTCACCAATCTCCTTTCCATTGACGGCTGCTAGAAGTTCCGGTAAGGGGTTTCATTTTCGCTCAAGTTTGGGGGAGAAAATTCTGCTGTATACGAGAAATGGGAATCAAGCGAGTAGCTCGTAAAGCCTCTAAAGTAGTCAAGTTCAAATCTGAAGCAGCCGAAAGAAGGTATGAAGAAAACATTCAAAATCGGCCTCTAAGTGTCGAAAAAGGGTTCGTGGAGGACAATAGTAAGCCACTAGGGCAGCCACCATTCATTGCAGATTTCATCACCCAACACAACTGGCAGCTGTTCTGCGCTCATCTGGAGGACCCGATTGTGCCTCTGGTTTGCGAATTCTATGCCAACCTGACTAATCCAGATGATGACACCGTGTACATTAGAGGAGTTCAGGTGCCCTTGAGCGCGGAAGCCATAAATACAATCTTTGGTTTGGGGGATCCGGTAGGTGAGCACTCTGAATTCGTCGAAGACATCACGAAACTTGAACTAACCACAGTGCTGGAGACGGTTGCTATAGCAGAAGCTGAATAGAATGTCTTATCCCAGGGTGCCTACACATGCCTTCGGAGCTCACTGAACCCACCTGAAAAAGTTTGGTACCATTTTCTAAAATCTCGTTTGCTACCCACCACACATGGCAAAACAGTTTCTAAGGAGTGTGTGTTACTGTTGTACTCCATGTTGACTGGTAAATCTATCAACGTGGGTCGGATGATTCATAGGGAAATTTGTGCATGTGCTGCGAGGAAATCATGGGCTCTATTTTTCCCATCTCTAATTACTAGGATGTGTTGTAATGCACGTGCTCCTTACTGGGTAAATGAAGAAAAGTTGCACAATACGGGCGAAATAGATGCCATTGCTGTGGCCTGAATTGCTCAAGAAGGACCAGCCGAGCCTTCCCATCGACCCTCATCAAGCGGACCTGCGGCAGCATCCAGCAGTAGCACCACCAGTGAGACCCTGCAGCAGCTAAAATCCCTGGAGCAGTGCATAAGTCAACAGGAGGTTCAGCAGTATCAGCTGATGACAATGCTGCAGTAAATTCACCAGCAGTAGCGGCAATTCTGGGCATATGCAAAGGAACAGGACAATGCCTTAAAGAAGTCCCTGTAGAAGAATTTCACCAAACCCATTCCAATTTTCCTTGCATTTCCAAAAGAAATACTCCAGGATTTGGACGATGAGCACATGGCAGAATCTGATGAAGATGGATCTAATGGAGCTGCAATGTAATTGTGACAAGGAGTTTTCACTTATTTACCCTCTCTTTTTATTTCCTTATTTGTTCTTTTATTTTGTGTTACAGTAAGGACACTATTTGTTTTTCGGTTTGGGGGTGTTTTACCTGATTTTATTTCTTTTATGTGTCTTGTGCGGTTGTCTGTTAATATCTGTTTGTATTCTGTTACTTTGGTGTGCTACAGTATTATGATCATATGAAACTCTTACTGCTTTAAAATTTTCATCTTATGAGATGAATTGCCGTAAATTGAATATTGGGGATATTTGTTTTAGCTTGTTGTTATATGTGAAATTTCCAATTTTTCTATGCACTAGAGCTATGGATTAGAGGCCTTTAGGAAAACTTAAGAAATCTTGAATAATTGTGAGGGCTTAAGATCTAGAAATGAATTTTGTAAATCTTTCGAAGT
Organism: Parasponia andersonii; assembly: GCA_002914805.1. NCBI lineage: Eukaryota > Viridiplantae > Streptophyta > Magnoliopsida > Rosales > Cannabaceae > Trema > Trema andersonii. The sequence continues at coordinate 115,004 of JXTB01000414.1, forward strand.
AAAATGTAGGAGACTAAACATAGAGAACTTAGTGTAGGCATGATACATTGAAAGTAAAAATGAGCTTAAGTTTGGGGGAGTTAAAAAAAAATGTTATGAAAAATGAATACTCCACTATTTTGAATTACTTAGTAACCAGGGGTAACATGAGCTCCATATATACTTTTGCGTCAAACAGTAGTTTGGAATATGAGTATGCCTCGACAACTCTGAAAGTGACTTTGCTAAGTAACCAGGTGCCTTCTTCACCAATGTTGGCATTCGCGTAAAAAGGTATTGTGACATCTGAGTGTAAAAAAAAAAAAAGAAGAAGAAGAGTAATAATAAAATTATCCCCCAAATTAAGCTCAGTAGTGCAAGTTTGTTAAAGCCTTATAAGTCTTAA
>JXTB01000414.1:124216-166891 GCA_002914805.1 Parasponia andersonii
AAAAAAACACGCCTAAAAAAACCCTTGAAACACTCAGAAATTAAAACGTAAAATTCAAGATAAAATTATAAAGAAAACACGTCTCCATCAGATTATAACCCACCCCTTGCACGTATATGATAGATTAGACATGCAAGTTGGCCATGCAATGGCTCAATGGACGTGTATGGCTGATTGGTTCTCTCTCGAATCGACTTGGATAAACAAAACCAACCTTTGTTCACCCTTATTAGTGAACACACTTTCTTCTTGTTGTTGAACTCTTCGGACTAAGTTATTCAGCTCTTCTTTGAATCTTTTAGCTCGAGCCTTCGTCACTGGACCAACAGGAACTTGTACTAGATCACGAATCTTGACAACCTTGATTTCCTCATCATTTGCTTTCCCATTTTTCACAGTGAAAGCGATGTCCATCCCTACAAACATATATGCCTTTCAAAGGAGCAGTGCATACACCAAAACGCTATTTTACAATGAAGAAAATGACATAAGTGATTGTAGAGAAACCAGACTTCGTTACATTTAAGATGAAGGTCGTTCGTCGTTGAGTGACCTCGAAAGTCATGTTAATTGGAACTTGAGAAATGTGTGTCTGTTTTTGTTCTATTTAAGACTATATTTGTTGAGTTGCCATTGTCTTTAGTAAAGTTCATTTATTACGAAGTCTATTCACATTTGTCAACTTGAGAAATGTGTCTGTTTTTGTTCTATTTTAAGACTATATTTGTTGAGTTGCCATTGTCTTTAGTAAAGTTCATTTATTACGAAGTCTATTCACATTTGTCAATTTGCTGGAGTCAATACTAATTCGTTCTCTCTTCCACATCTACTTTTTTGTGCCTTCTTGTTCTTTTAACTTGAATTAAATTGTCAATCGACATAAAAAGACATTGCTTCTGTTTGCTCCTAATAATTCAAGAATATCAACAATTTATTTAGTCCTTTTCAAGTTAAAGTTCGCATAAGGCAATAAAGATTGCAGCAAAAATCATTTGATTACATCCTTCCATCTGATGTCAATAGGTATAAATATTACAACGAAAAATCACTCAAGAACTTTGGAATGTTCTTCGTAACTTTCAACCTGCCTGAATTTATAATGGCTGTAATCTACTCCAAATTGTTCAAAGTCGCCAAACGAGATGAACGGATTTTTTTGTGCAAGTTAGCACCACTGCTACACATGCACATGTCATGCACACATTATATCAAAGTCCAAAAAGCCATAAGCTATGTGACAAAGATCGGTTGCAAAAGAAAACACACGACATTGCTTGGAATCCTCCACCATACATCGACAGCAGTACGAGTATGAAGAGCAATGCACCACCTCTCATTACTTTGTTGTTCTCTATATGCACATCCTACATCTATTGAGATAAGTATCCACACGTTTGTGTAAGGGCTATGGATCAAGCAGTCTTGCCACAGTGTACACAGTCCGAGTCAGATGAAGATGCAACATTCTTCTCTTTGCTGCCTGGGTTAAGGCTCTCCTCTTTAGGCTTCTGTAAAAGTTGAAGCTGATTTTGCAGGTTCTGTAGAAGAAAGAATTACATGTATGATTGTTCAAGGTGATCGCTGAAGGTCACAGTGGTAAGAGCCCAAATACAAAATTTGTTAGTATACTATTATACCTCTATCTGATGCTGAACAAGTTTCATTTGAGCTTCTCGTAGAGAATCTTGTATTTTTGGATCACTGTTCAACCTCTGCCAATCGCTGGAGAAATTTGCATGTTCACCAGAGGGTACAAACTGTTGTGTCAGTGCATTAAAAGCACGTTCACCACTAGAGTCGCTTACAGAGGAGCTGGCCAAAGGTAGTTGCATCTGAGGACGTACAGCATATCCAGGAGACCTGCCATCAAGAGGTAATTTGTTATAGTTTTGTATTCTGCTCTCAATGCCATGTCTAAGATCAAGAGGGGTTGCAGACAGGTTGAGGCTGTAAAGCATCTGGAAACAATCACACCAACATGTGTTTGATATGCATTAAAATGTGAAAATCAGATGTGAGAGTTCACACAGGATGCGAAAGTGGGATGAAACTTACATATAATATGCCAATTTTTCAACTCTTACATACTTTAACAACAGCTTAGGGTTGGATATATGTTTACATTTCGGGTTTTCAGTTCTAAACTCGGAAGTCTAAGCGCAGAAGAAGTCATGCAGGCATGCATCCAGGACAACACAGAAATACATATAATGCCTGCAGGCAAAACAGAACATGCCATCGGATAAAGGAATAAATGGTGCATACCATACTAAAGTGTTTGCTGAAGGATAAACGTAGGATTTCTCATAAATTGAGGCAGCAGCTGCAGCAGCTTGGAGCCTGGCCTGATGATGGCTCAAATTATCACCAGCAACACCACCAGGTGAACCCTGAGCAGACAAACCTGAGATTCCTGTCCCTGTTCCCAATCCCAATAAAATAATTACTAAGCAGTTCTGCCGAACTCAGATGCAACACTAGACCAATATACTACTGCCTTAACAAACGAGCGAAATAGCATTATGGCATTAAAAAAAGCAAAAATATCAATCATTAATGAATCTAGTATATTTTATATTTAAATCTCATCAAATGTTTAAAACAAATAACATGAATAATGAATCCAACTTACACTTCCACAAAGTGGTTTTGATACAAAAGGAAGGAAGGGTTAGGGGAGCCAAAAAAAACAATGTTCCAAAAAAGTACTTGGCAATGAAGTAAAATGCAAAATATAGGTACTAGAAACAAAACAATGACATCACCTTGATGAGTATCTGACCGGGGTGCATTTTGTCCTGCAGTTACGCTCGCCCCATTATCAGGAGGTACAACCAAGGCTCTGCAGGTAGGGCATGTATGCTGTCGCTCTAACCATGAACGCAAGCAATGCACATGGAACAGGTGCCCACAAATCAGTTTCTTGGCTGTGGTCATCTCTTCACGGCAAATGATGCAGGTTGCATCAGTTCTGCACATCCATCAGGGACAAACAATAACACTATTTGTAAGAATGTCATAATAACAAGAATAATACATCAGATACAGAACCAAGTTTACTCACGCATTGAGCTCTTCAGGTGTTGCATCAGGAAATCGGTCATTCATGTTGGAAGTGATCTTCCTGTAACGAATGTAATCAGCAACGCGGATTTTAAAGTTCCTAAATGTCTCATAGAGCTCCCGTATCAAGTGCAAAGGTACTCCATAATTCCTGGAAACCGAATCAAATTCAATTTAGAGGGGTATAAGCCTCAAAAATTAAAAAAGGAAACTGCAGGCCAAATATTCAACAATTAATTTTAATAAAATGAGATATCTGCATATATATGGTCCTAAAAGATACTAAGATGTCCGCGCATATTTTTTAGTGCATATAAAAATGTAGACTGGGAAGCTTGTCAGCATCCATAAGTCGCAAACGCAAAGGATGAATATAATACTCACATGAAAATCACAAGGAAGAAGCACAGATACATAGATAAGTGAAGCAAGTCACGTATGAGTTCCAGATAAAATGTATAGACAGGCTTCTTCTCCCATTGTCCCTCCATTAGCATGTCACTGACATAGAAAACATATTTGACGAATGTTGACACTGTTGTTGTTGCAAGGATCATGTACCTAAGATATCAAGTTGTAAGCATTTTAGCACTCATTCTCTAGGTAAGAAATCCAAAAACGGTTAACAAGTGAGTTCGAAGGCCTCAATAGTAGTAGGATCACAATAGCCTACAATTATAAATCCAAAGATAGTCCTAGGCTATCAGATAAATAGCAGTAACTTGTTGGATGAATGAGATAGGCATATGAAGATGGATATATAATTATTTTCCTCTAAGCAATCTATGGCCCAAAAATGACTTGCGTTAGTGCATTATGACATCGATCAGGACAAATTCTTCTACAAAAATCCAGCGAACAATCTGGAAGAAAGACCTAAATGATGTATCTTCAATGAAGCTCCAATCAACGTTTTAAGTGAGGAACTACAAATAAATTTATATGAGCCATGAACAACAACAATAATAACAACAATATCAAGGACTATCAACAATATCACATTGAAGGCAAAAGGATAGATAACGTACTCAAAGGAAAAGAAGACAGACACTGAAGCTTTCCGTGACTGTATCAAATCATTTACTGATGTATACAAAAAGAGACTGTCTAGTGTAAAAAGGAAGCCAAGAAAAGAGACAATCCGAATATGAGATAGCTTTGTTACTGTTGGAGTAGTCTCAATGTACTCAACTCTCTTCTGAGCTAACCAATGCAGAGCTTTGATCAATAATAGAGCTGTAACCATGGCAAGAAACGAGACCGAGAAGTCTTGCCGGAAAATGGTGATCGCAAAGAGAATTTCCATGACCTCTCTCCAAGATTGCTCATTCAGCCTCTCAACCTCTGCTTCTCGGAGGGAACCAAGGAATACCCGTTTAGTTAATTGCCACAGAATACACATAACAACCAAACCCATGTTGAGAAGCAGTACCAAACTGATCTTGGAAGTAGACAAATAAACCATGGCTGGGTAAAACTGGCCTCTGCTGTTAAATGCATGATAAATTACTGCTAGAGTTGCAACAAAACTAAGCCCCGCATACGTTTGCAGCCTCATCATTTTCCTATGCAAGCTGGTACACAAGCAACCGATGAACACATCACAACCCGCGAAAAAAGTGCAAATTAAACTCTCTAATCTGTTAATCACCTAATTAAAATAAGTAGCATAACATCAAAACCAAATAATCAAACAGATTCCTTACAATGGGCGAACCCAAATCGGCAATGTAAAATTTTTGGACAGAGAAAGATAGTTCCCTCAATTCCCTTAGAAACCAAAGATCAGCAATTCCAGATAAAAACTTTTATTTCTTCTTGCTAAAACAATTCCAGATGTACTTAACACCTAAAATAAAGATATTGAAATTAGTGACACATGAACCTTATCATGCCTCCTCCAATATTGATTCAAGGCCAGAAAAAGGTAACATAAGACGATAAAAATCCAAAAATTTATCCCATTTTCCTATCGTTGAATGAAATCTGGCCATCCAAACAGACCCCAAAAGGAAGATTTCAAATCTTGCCCCAAACGAATCGGTTAGAAAAATGAATAAAAACTAGGAAAGATTGAACCCTAAACTTCATCAACACAACAAAATTGAGGAAAACCATACTGAGTAAATCAACACGAAAGAAAAACCCTAGAGTTACTTGCAGGAAATGAGTACCTGGGATGGGAGAGAGAAGCTTTCTCTTCGTCCACCGAATGGCGATTCCAGAGCTTGTTTGAATCTTTCTCTGTGCTATGCTGTTCTGTTCTGTTCTGTTTCTTCTCTTTTTAATTTTTTTTTTTTTTTCTTTCCAAAAAAATAAGAGAGGAGAAGGAAAATAATGATGTATGAGGACCCAATAATGTTGAGACACGTGTTAACGGAACGTGTTAGGATTAGCAGGTCAGCGTGTTGTAGCTTGTCGTATAAACTTTAAAGCACACTGCCGTTTACAATTGAAAAAAACGACATTCTTCGTATATGTTTTTGGGTTTTGGGCCGAATCCCAAAGTTAGAGTATGTACGCTATGGGCCCGTTGGCAGACTGCAGTTGAGGCCCATCCAAGCCCAACTTCCGGACTTGAAGAAGGCAGAGAGTAAGAGAGAGAGAGAGAGAGAGAGAGAGAGACATCGAGAGAGATGGCATCGGTGGTGAAGGGGGCGTTGAGAGCGATCAGGGAGAAAGGCGTCGGAAACTTCCTCAGGGAGCTCAGGGACGAAGGCTATGCGTTAGTTTTCGTCTTTTATTTCTATTTATTTATTTATTTATTTATTTATGTTGCTTAAAATTTCTTAAAAGATGCCATTTTTCGCCATGGGAGGTTTATTTTGCTAGAAAAATTCAATACGACATTGCTTTTAAGTATCATTTAGTGTTTTGGAATAATGGTATGTAGAAATATGGGGAGGAAAGTTGTAATATTTCTCATTGTTGATGATAAGAATCTTTGTAAACTCCAACTGAGTTGGCTCAATTGTTGGATTTAAAGAGATAGCGGAGATTGTGCAACGGATAATAATTTAAGAGATTAGAAATGTAGAAATGTAGAAATAATGTGGGGCTTTGGAAGCTCTTTATGTATAGTAGCCAGAGGCCTCACCTTATTAAGTGATATTTCGTTTGTATTTTTTTTCAAATGGCTTTTATAGGATTAAGAATGCTTCATGATGCTAATGTTTGTACCATACCCTGCTGACCACTTGTATCAATCATTGCAGGAAATGCATTTTCGACGGAAACCTTTTGTAAGTAGTAATCTATTATTATTATTATTATTATTATTATTATTATTATTCCTCTATACATGCAATTATTGAGTTGTTAAGAAATGTATAGAGGCAAGAATAGCTTGGAAGATTATAAGAATTTAAGAAACTTTTACTGTTCCTTACAAGTGGAACTTTGAATTAGTTTGTTACCCCAGTTGTAAAAGCAATAGGGTAGGTGAAAAAAAAAAAAAAAAAGTAAGTAATAGTAGTCCCCCTGGGGTAAGTTCTTTTGAATAAGTTCGGGAAGACGTTACCGTATGCATTTGGCTAGGTAAGATGTTTAATTGTTGGGATACTGTACGATATGGTTTATCTTGAGGGTAGTACTAGTAGGCTAATTTGTTTCGTCTGCTTTTATTATACAGGGTAATTATTAGCCAGTAAGCTTTCATAGTTTTTGCTTTTGCAGCAGCATAAGAATCTTGATAAATAGTGAGAAAACCCTGCGAATAGTTTTTAGAATTTATTTAGAAGATGATACTCGATAAGATAGCAGAAAGGTGCAGCCATGCGTCTTTTTGAATTATGAATTCCTCCTGCTTGCTGAGCTTATTAATTGGTGAATTAAGTGAGCAGTTAATGTCAATGCCTCTGTTAGTTATACAATACTAAACTGCACCACATATGCTTTCTTGTCGGTGGATGTACTGACCTTGTTTACTTGATTCAACTTAGAAAGCATTAGGGCTAAGCGTAGCCAAATAGGTTTTCTATGGGATGGGATATGATAACTATTAACAAAACTTAAACCTGTTCCGCTTCCCCACCCAACTGAACAAACCAGTGGTTGTCTAATAACATAAGTGAAGGATAGTGGTTTTCTGCCAAATAGGACGTACGGAACTCATAATTCAGGAGATCCATTTTCTTTTTAATTTCAACTTAACAATTGTAAGTTGCTCCCTGATACAACCAAAGTGATTCTTTGATAAATTGTTGGTAGCTGGTGCTACATAATAATTGATGGTCTATGTTTCGCTTTGACCTCAAGTCTTTTATTTTCAACGATGATATTTATGCATGTCATCTGTCTTCATCGACGAATTCCCTAAATAAACTTTGTTTCATTGATCTAGGCAAACGAAAATCCACAATATAGGGGCAACGCTTGTGGGCGTTGATAAATTTGGCAATAAGTATTATGAGAGACTTCAAGACACGCAATTTGGTTAGTACTTCCTCCTTTTTGTATTCTTTTATATGATGTCATCCTACAATTGCACAGTAGTATCAGTAGGAAATTGTGAATAACCATGAGAATACATTTTTCCTTAAATTGGTTTGCCTGCTAATAATAATCCATTCACTAGTTTTGGCCCTCTATTAGAGAGACTCAAGCTATAACAAGAAAGCAGAAGAACACAAGTTACCTTCTACTTTGTTTCTTCGATGTCATTGCACAGTGCATGTTACAGCTTCTGATGGGTTGTACAGGAAGACACAGGTGGGTGGAATATGCAGAGAAAGGTCGCTACAATGCTTCTCAAGTCCCACCAGAATGGCATGGTTGGCTACACTACATAACTGACCATACTGGAGATGAGGTGAGTCCCACTTCACATATCTATTTCATTTTATATGCTTAAGAAAAAACCTGTGGCTAACGGAGAAAAGGTGTAATATCTGCAGCTTTTGATGTTAAAACCAAAAAGATATGGGATTGAGCACAAGGAAAATTTCTCTGGAGAAGGCGATGAGTATATTTACCATTCCAAAGGGCATACTCTCAATCCAGGACAGAGAGACTGGACCAGGTACCAGCCTTGGGAGCCTACCAAGTAAATTTTCATGGAACATCCTCTGAGATCTTGGAAATATTGCGTCATTCTGCTGCTCTTTCAGTAATAAATGGTCCTCTTCCTTGGCTAAACCTTTGAAATTTTATCGGCTTTCACCAGAAACAATGAATCATTGACTTCAGTTGTTGGTGAATGGAACTTGTTGCGTAGTGCTATTACAAATATGTCTTCAATCAGATATTGTTGTGGATTATTGTCTTGAATGTCTCTGTGTCCGCAATTTGGTTGTGTTAGCTTTTTGTTCTTTCTGCATTTGAATCTTCTGCTACCAAAGGAAAAGCCAAAGATCATTTTTTCACTCAAATATGAAAATATTTTCTTGTTCAGTTTAATTATTTAGTATTATATGGATGCATTGTGATTTCCATTGATCCAGGTGCTCTCTTCTTCAGAAATATGTTGTGAACCAAGATTAGGCAAATATGAGAATATCTGAATACCGGGGAAGAGACATCATCTCAGACTTCTAGATGGACTGTTGATACTAATTATACACAAGTCATATACACTTGGACAATCCTCTAATCTCATGTTCGGTGAGTGGCAATAAAGGTAAAATTTGTACACAAGGGTTGTGTAGCCTTGGAGGAAGAAGAGGTTTCATACTTCTAACTGTAGTTATGTCTTACTCATGGGACTTATTTTTTTTGGAAGTTCCTAAGTGTTTGCGTAGTCATGGGAAACCTCTCTATGTGTTGACATGACAACCTTTTGTCATTCATTAAATTTCTGGAACATGTATGCTGAAGTTAGGTTGATATCTTACTGAACAGTTGATAATTTGTCTAATAAATATTCTTGTCCGAGATTTTAATGACATTTGCAGCAAAGAGCGGATACCTCGACAAGTCAAGTTAATGCAATCTTAATTAGCAGAAAATTAAAAGTTCCATAGCCATCTCTTTCTTGGGGTCCCTTTCCAATTCAATTCTCCCAAACGTTCTTGAATCTGGAAGTAAAAGAATGCCCTTGGATTGGATTTGGTACACGTCCATCTAAAGCAAATAGCAAAAATGATCCCTGGAAGTTTGTAGAATGTGAAATGGAATGGCCAGTAGTGCTGGTTTCCTAAGTACCACAAAATGAACGCTTTACAAATTAGTGAAGGAGAAGCTTACAGCTTTAATATATATATATATATAGTGACTAACGATGTGGTTGGATTGTAGCTTGTTGTTTTAATTACTAGGACGTGCAAAAAGATAAGTTTGCTCGGCTCCTTTCTTTTCAAACCTCTGACTTTCGTTTTACATAAAAGTAAGAAACAAATAATAGAAAAGAGAGATCCATAAACATAAAGTATATAATTTCTTAAGTTAAAAAAATATGGCAACATAAGAAGATAAGGACTGTACTTCGTGCAATCTCATCATGGTTGTTGAAATGAAAATAAAGTAAAGAAGAAAAGGGGGAAGTTACCTTACCAAACCTCACACAGGCAAATTGGATTATTGAATTATATTTTTTTAGCTTTGATATTTTAGTTGTTAAGGGGAAATGATTATTTTATTTGATCACATGGCTAGAGCCTGAAAAATTAAATAGAACCCATCAAAGTCTTGAGTTGAAAATTTAGAGCCATCAAAAAAAAAAAAAAAAAAAAAAAGAAAAATCGACTTGAAAAATACTAGACCAACTTGTTTACCAAAACACCACAATCATCCACACGAAATATAATTGTTTTGCTTGCAATTTTATCCATCTTTTTCATCACCATTTGAAGTTGAGAATTGAGACACAAGACTCGTAATAGTTTTGAGTCCTGCCGCAGTTGTGTACTGTATGTATCCCTTACCTAAAAAACAACCCCCATTCATTCATTCATTCATTCATTCACACTGTCTTTCGTTTTGAGTTTTGACTGAACAAGACAAGCTAAATAATAAATCACTTTTTCACTGAGATTTACTATTCGACCTTACAACCAAAACAAAAGCATATATCTTTTTGGTAAACAAAAGCACCAAAATTACAAAAAGTTTGGACTTTTGAGTTCAAATTCTGTCATTTTTCATTTCGTTTCTGTCTTCTTCTGTTATAGATATTCAAAATCATGGCGTCTGATCCCGAGCAGCCCGCGCTCTCTTCTCTTGGAAAGGTTTGGTCTCCTCTCCTAACCTTATTCTGAATCTGGGTTTTCTTCTTCTTCTTCTTCTGGGCTTGTTTCGGATTTTGTTATTAGTAAAGTTTAATGGAAAAGAAAGATAGAGTTTGGGAGGAAAAAAAGAAAAAAAAAAAAAAAAAAAAAGAAGAAGAAGAAGAAGACGAAATGGTAGTGAAACCAGTATTTCTCTACGTTTTAGTGTAATTGATTTTCTGGACTCGAGAGATTATGCAATCAAAATTGTATGTTGATGTTGAAATTCTGTCAAGTTCACTTCTTTATAGAGATGCCAATGAAGTGTAAGTCTATTATTACCTTATCTTTTACATCTTATAACTTGTTTAAATGTGCTTATTTATTTATTGCTAAAATGTCTCCATTTGTCATGTGGGAAAGTCTTCGGGTGAGATTGGAGATGAACAGCAGCCTCTTCTCAATGGGGTTCGCAATTCGGATAACAACTATTCTGTTGCTGCCGCAATCCTCCCGTGAGTATGAGTTACAAGCTTAAATATTTTCCACTGTTGTGCAAAAACAGTGCATTAATTTCAAATTTGTCATATTTATTTACATGTGTGGCTTTGTGCTCTTCAGATTTCTGTTCCCAGCTCTAGGGGGGCTGCTGTATGGCTATGATATCGGCGCCACTTCTTGTGCTACAATTTCTGTAGAGGTATGATTCCCAGCAGCAATTACAAGCTTGTCCATGCTATTTTTGTGTCTTCTTGGTTTGATGTTTCATTTATTGATCTTATGTCTCCTATTTCTTGGCTCTGTTAATATTTAAGTTTCTCCTGCAGTCAGCCACATCGAGCGGAGTTTCATGGTATAATTTGTCTTCTGTGGATATTGGTCTCATAGTAAGTTTTGAGCTGATTTTCTTGTTATTAACGTTTGTTTACCACTATCTTTTGTTGTTTATTTCCTGCTTCTAGTACGTGGGTGTTTGACTTTAGACCAAAAGAGAGCACATATATGTTTTCTTAATTTCGTGCATATTTTGCAGACTAGTGGCTCACTGTATGGTGCCTTAATTGGCTCTGTGTTGGCTTTTAATGTTGCTGACTTCCTAGGTGTGTTTTCTAATGCAGTTATACATCTAAAGTTTTATGTGTGCTTCATTTCTTGATAAGTGTTCATCATTATTTTTTACAAAGGACGGAGGAAGGAGTTGATGTCATCTGCTTTGTTCTATCTTGTTGGAGCCATAGTAACTGCAGTGGCACCTACCTTGCCTATCATGGTGATTGGGCGCGTTGTATTTGGTATAGGAATTGGACTGGTAATGCAGTATGCTTTGTTCTATCTTGTTGGAGCTAAACTCTCAATTTTGTGTGTTTGACAAGTCACATGAAATCTTTCTTAGGCGATGCATGCTGCTCCAATGTACATTGCTGAGACAGCTCCATGTCAGATACGAGGTCAACTGATCTCTCTCAAAGAATTCTTTATAGTACTTGGGATGGTTGTAAGTGCTTCAACTTTGAACCTGCGGACTATGAATTTATTTAAGAGATAAGCCCAAAAAAGCTTGTTTGGTATCTGCATTCATTTTTTGTAGCGTCCTCCCTGAATTTGTTTACTTCATTTATCCATTTCCTTTTTACCTCTTCACACACATCCTCCAAATAGTAACCCCTTGGACCTTTTGCAGGGAGGTTATGGAATTGGAAGCCTTCTAGTTGACGTGTTTGCTGGTTGGCGCTACATTTATTCAGCTAGTATTCCTTTGGCAATCGTTATGGGAATTGGAATGTGGTGGCTACCAGCATCACCGAGATGGATCCTTCTGCGCGCCATACAGGGAAAAGGAAATATGCAGGATTTAAAAGAGACTGCAATACATTGTATGTGCCGGCTTAGAGGTCCAGCCTTACAAGACATAGTTCCTGCACAAGTGGATGAGATTCTGGCTGAGCTCTCTTTTGTTGGTGAAGAGAAAGAGGCTACAATAGGGGAAATGTTTAGAGGAAAATGCTCGAAAGCCCTTGTAATTGGTGCAGGACTAGTCTTGTTCCAACAGGTATTTTGAATTTGTTAAGCTATATTTACTGAAGTAATCAATTGCAAAAGCTCTGGCTTATCTGCAGTACCAATTCCATGACAGATCACTGGGCAACCTAGTGTGCTGTACTATGCTGCATCAATATTCCAGGTACCACACATAATCTTTGTACAGCACTTGATTGGCATTGATGAAGAACCTAATTACATGAGGAGCTTTAGATAAGAAGTTAAGTCATCCTAATCAACATAATTTTCATTTAATAGAGTGCAGGGTTCTCTGCAGCATCTGATGCAACACGGGTCTCAATTCTACTTGGTGTATTGAAGGTGAACTTGGGTTTCCTTACCATATGAAGTAGAATACGTTTTTCCAAGTCATCTGAAGTTCGTAACCTTCTCTCTTTCACTAAATATGTCTGCCTTGCTCGTTTGTTGTCGCAGTTAATAATGACTGGTGTAGCTGTTCTTGTTGTTGACAGACTTGGAAGGAGGCCCCTATTGCTTGGAGGTGTTTCTGGAATAGTGAGTCCCTTATTTAACTGAAGCCCTTTCCCTCTCATTTCTGCACAATTGTTTGGAAACAATATCTAGAAATCGGATGAATTCTAACTTTTTGTACTGTGAGGACTGATAAACCTTTTGTATTTGACAGGTCATCTCTTTGTTCCTCTTGGGATCATATTACCTGTTCTTGGATAACGTCTGGGTTATCGCTGTAGTTGCATTGCTTCTATATGTTGGGTGTTATCAGGTAGTCACAATTTTCTCTTTGAGCTTTATACAATCTGATGTAGGATAAGATGAGAAAAGATATAGAAATAGAGAGAATAGGTAGAATAGCAAGAAATAAGCAAGATGAATAAGAGATTGGATAGATGAGAGAGAGAGATGAACGGGTAGAAGAGCAATAGAGAATCAAGATAGGAAAGAGATCCATCGGAGGAGACAACTCAATAATCGTTTATTAATTCATCATATTCTAAAGAGCAATTACATAGATTACCTATTTATAGATAGTTAATTGGACACAACTAGGTAGTAGACACGTTCTAGAAATTGATAAAAATAGGAAACTTAAAACTAGCTACCCAAAATTATAATAAACTTAATAATTAAATAGAACCCAATTAATAACAATAATAATAATTTCCTAATATATTTTATTCATGTCTACATCACAATCTCTGATAACAGAATGATTTCCCAAGTTTGTGACTGAATACACTGATGTTGCAGTTATCCTTTGGTCCTATTGGTTGGCTAATGATATCGGAGATTTTCCCGTTGCGGCTAAGAGGGCGAGGACTGAGTATAGCCGTGCTTGTAAATTTCGGGGCCAATGCGTTGGTCACGTTTGCATTCTCCCCTCTGAAGGTGCTTAAAATTTCAGACCTCCAAATTACTCGGCAGTATTTTCCTTTGGAAATTCTGTATGAACATGGCCTTTTTTTGTAACTTTGTATGGCGATTTTCAGGCATTGCTGGGAGCTGGAGTCTTGTTTTATGCATTTGGGGTGATAGCAGTCATATCGCTTGGTTTCATATTCTTCGTTGTGCCAGAGACCAAGGGGCTTACTCTCGAGGAAATCGAGGCTAATTGTCTTTAGGCATCGTTGCCTCCAAGGTTACAGTTTCGACACTGTAATTAAAAAGTTGAGACAGGCATGCGGTTGTGCTTGTAACTATGTGAAACAGCGAGAGCACTCCTCGTGTCTATTTTAGCTTTATATAATAATAGCAAAGAAATTATATACGATAACTTGTTGCTAGTTAATGACAAATGGAAAATGTTAAATATAGGACAAATTATTTTGACAAAATAACTTAAACGATGTGTGGCAGTATAAGTGTACTAGAAAAAAGAAAAAAAAGACATTCACCAAATGCTAATCAATTATATATTGTCACATTTTATCAGGTTATTTTTTCTGAAAATCTTGTCAAGATCTGTAACGTTTACTCATTACAAATTAGTCTATATATTTTTTTTTTTTCCCGGTGTACTTGCAAAGCGTCGTGGGTTTGCGAGAACTTTCAATTTCAGTCTTGAAATCGATATGTTGATGTTTAAAGCTAGAAGCTAAACTCATTGAGATGAATGGTATCGTATGAAACTGGTTATATAAAACAACAGTTAATTATTAAAATTAAGAGAGTAATACTGATAGTGGTGGCATAACTGCAAAGACGCCTATTTAGCTAAGCCCTTTGCTTTTATCAGGGCATATGTTCTCAGTCCCACTAGTTGAAGAAGACGATAGGAATGTTATCGTTTCATTTCTAGTCTCTGAGATCATCGGGTCCAATTGGTTACTATGACGAAAATTGGGTGGGAGGTGTGAGAGTACCACTGATTTCTCTTTTTTCTCGATAAGAATGTTGTAGTTTTACTTCTAGTCCCAGATATCATCAGGTCTAATTGGTTACCATGACGAAAACTAGGTGAAAACTAAACCGAGAGTATCACCAATTTCCTTTCTTTTTTTTTTTTTTTTTCTCCTCTATTTTTTTTAGAGATTAAAAAAAGTAACATGGCTAATTGGTGAAAATTTCATTGGTATTTCAAAGAAATTTTCTAGACACGTCTGTGTCATTGTAAATACTTTTTTGTTTAGAGAATGTCATTGTTAAGACAGGGATGTCAAAGTGGGTTTTCCAATATTGAACTTACACATGTGGCATGCCATTACTTCATTAGTGGTAAGTTCTAATAAGTGCCTAATGGTTGTAAGAGTTGGGTCAGGGTCAGATTGGGTAAAAGAGTTGGGCTGGGTTGAGTAAGAAAAGGCCCGTTCTAGCCCAACCTTATTAGACTCAGAGAGAGAGAGAGAGAGAGGTAGAGGTACAGTGGTTTTAGACTTTTATTTAGGGTTTTGGGGGAAAGAAGGATTAGACTATTAGTCAGTCATCAGAGAGAGAACAGGAATGGCGAAGTTCAACGAGGTGCAGAAGAAGAGGAGGGCGCAAACAGCAGAGCGAAAGAGGGTTCTTCATGGGGACCCATCAACTAGAAAACTCAAGATTAAGCCCCAAAACCAAACTCTCTCCGGCAAACGCAAGCGCAAGCTCTTAAAGAAATGGCGCCGTGATCAGAAAGAGGCTGTGGAGAAAGGCCTCTTAACCATGCAAGATGTTGAAATGGCCGCCGCTGATGGTATTCATACCTTCTTATTCTACCTATCTTTTCACTGATTTTGCATTTGAAACTGACTGTCTGATACACAAAGACTGATACCGAGTGTGTGTGTGTGTGTGTGTGTGTGTTTGTTTTTTATTTGTTAGAAGCAGGAGAATCATCGTCCCACTCCCAAGATGCTAGCAAATCTTCAACAACAAAGTTTCCCATGAAGAAGGGTTTGAAGCTTAAACAACTCAAGCGCAAAGGCAAGTTTTTATAGCAACACTGACATGTTATTTTCGTTATGTATTATTCCACATCTAATTATATATGTCATTTTTACCATCATTGATGAACAGGTAAGATCAAAAGAAATTCATCCAAACCAGCTGCTCAAGTTCCAGCGGATGCCATGCTTGAATAATTGTCAAGAAGCAGCCCAACTGGCAGACCTGGAGCATAGCACCAGTATGGAGACAATTTTAGCTTCTTGGTGTAAAATCATTTTCAATTTACAGTTAACTGGATTATTTGTGCCTTCCTTCTCCATTTTTGACATGGGGTGGAAAGAAAAAGTAGAAAACGAAGAGAGAGAGTTAATATGTAATTCTCAGTCAAGTTTTGAATGAACTTACCTATTTCTTGGTCTCTCAAATTTCTCTGTTATCTTTATTTAGCTGAGGATTCTAAAAAAGATTTGAAATTTCTTCCATAATCAAGGGTATAACCAGTCAATAAATGCAGTCAGCCATTCAAGAGACTTAAAAAAGTGATGAATTGTTAAATGATAATATACAAAAAAGAAAGTAGTCATTTAAATCTCATAATATACTTCATCGTTGGGTGAGACACTCAGAGGGAAAGCTAGACAAAACACTTGCTACCTCCTAAACAAACCGGAACTTTGAAGTGTTTTGCTGTACTCTGCAATAATTGCAGAATTCTTCACCAGATCCCATATCTTGGCAGAATTTTTCAACCAGTCACGTTCACTCAGAGTCCTTGAAAATGAAGGATGACTCGCAGATAAAACCTGAATTGACGAAATCAAGTGTTACTCTACTTATCTCAAAATGTATCTAACAACATTATTGCAAAATGTATGTATTTTATTGCACACAAGGGTGAGGGTATGATGAAGAACCTGATCCCGCAATTTCCATAGCATGGTGGAATAACTTTCATATTGATTCACATGAGACTCGTCTTTATTCTTAACTGGGATTACGAACAAATTTGGCATCATTGAATCCGGATCCCGACTTGGAATACTAGTATCCACAGAGGAAAGATATTGCTCTTTCGCAGTGTTTCCAGGCGTCCCTCTCATGAAAGTGGAAGTGCTGAAATAATGTGTTATCACTTTCCTTAGTTGCCCACGATTGCGTGCTGTAAGATCTTGATCTTGTAGTCTATATTAAACAACGACGACATAACAAATATATTAGTGTCTCTATTCATTTATATTGTGTAGAATCTCTTTAGAAAGAATATCTTTTTAGCCGGGGAGCAAGATTGAACTTGGCATTGGTGATCTTTTTCTCCTATGTTCATGATACTACTGCTAAAAAGGATAAGATAATACTTGGATTAGATAACTTACTTTGTGTGCACAAAAATTGGAGCAGCCATGTAGTCTCCACTTTCTTGAACTTTATCTTTACCCTCTTTTTCAGGTCCTGAAATAGAGCTCTGAGAAGGGGCCAGGGTAAGCGAAGACGGATCAGGTAAGCCATGCTTCAATAGGTCAACCTGCGGTGAGAGAATTGTGGCATTGTAAGATCTTGAAGAGAATCTCAAAGTGGATGTTCACAATGGAAAAGATCTATGGAAAACTATTAAGATTCCCAAAGTAGAATCTTAAAAGAACCATGGCATTGTAAGATCTTGAAGAGAATCTCAAAGCGGATGTTCACAATGGAAAAGATCTATGGAAAACTATTAAGATTCCCAAAGTAGAATCTTAAAAGAACCAACAAACAATCGATAACGCTTCCAAGAATATGCCCGCCTTAGGAATAACACATCACACGTCATTTATATGAAAACAAGGGAATAAGCAACTGTGATTTATAATGCACAAGGTCATACAGGCAGTGATCAAGTGGGAGAGATACCGTGGACATCAAACGCCACATGTTGTGATCATGAACTCCCTCGGATACAACCAACAAAATGTGACAAATGGAAGTCAGAAGAACGCCAAGCTAAAAGAATTCCTTGCAGCACCCATGGACAATGAATGATTAGTATCATACCACCAGTACCAAAAACCCAAACACGCTCTTTTTTATAATCAACAAACAGCAACATTGACCTAAGAAACAAACTTCTTTATCTTAACAATCACCTGAATGCTCATGATTTCATGAGCTAACTCAGCAGATAAAGATTCACCACTTAGAACCGGAATGGTGGATGACCCGTCAGGCCTCATCATCTCAGCTAGAACAGACGGACTGAAAACAGGCTGCAACTCCGAAAGGGAAACAATATCATAGAATCTACGTTACCACAAAAACAGAGACCACTATTTTCCTTTCTTTTCTTGTTTAGACATATTCTAGCACAAAAGCAAAACCTGGGTATCGAGAAGAATAAGGCGCTCAGCAGAAACTCTGGGTTCAATCCCCATACTACAGTGCCTTGCCATTGCTCTAACATCCTCCCCATGTATTGAATATGGTGGTAGCATCCCTGGAAGCTTGCGTTAGTCGGGTCGGGTCACATAAGGGAACGAGTTTACACACATATACGTACCAAATGCAATAATAGACATGGAATAGCATGAAAATTGAGAACCCACCAGGTGAAGTGGCGTCAAAACCATAAAGCTCGTTCATAATGGTTGACTTGCCAACTCCAGGCGGACCGATCACCCCCACCACCGTAAACTCAGTGTTCTCAGTCAAGAACTTCAAAATTCACACCAAAAATTACGTAAAAAACTTATGTAGCTAAAGTACTTGAAGAAATGCCTCAAAGAAAAATTTGAAATTTTGGGAGTGAGAGGGAAAAGGGGTTTATATGCTCACGGGAAGGAAGCGATCGATGTGGAAGTCCCACGAATCTGAGAGGAGATTGAGGGATCCGATTGAAGGTAGACGGGAACGAAGCGACACCGTATCATCCTCACCACCACCGCCGCCGCCGCGCCCGAATTTACCGGGTACCGGGGCTCCGGTTACTAAGCCGGGTTTAGCTAAAAGGATTTTGGGAGGAAGAGGAGCCGGTGAGGGATTGGACGAACCCGTCCCGCCACTGGACCCAGCCATTCCAAATCCGATCAATCAATGAACTTCTGCTTCTTCTTCTCAACACTGTCGTTTATAGTTTACCAGAACAGAACAGAACGTTGTCGTTTCAAATCTCTAGTTGAATTTTTAGCATCAATATTTACATAAAACAATTGGATAAGATGATACACAAAAATAAAAAAGGTTAACTGCAAAAAAAAAATTCGCTCAAGTTTGGTCTTTCTGCAATTTAAATTTAAGCTTTAATTTTTGCAAATATATATTTTTATATTTTCAATTTATTTCTAAAAATGTTGTACGTGGTTATAAATGATAAGACGATGAATCGAGGATAGTTTTTCAATTATCGTCATCATCTCTGAAAACTAATTACAATACCATATTCGTCTTATTAATCATTTTTTTGGATGTGAGAACAGTACGATATTAACTAACGGATAACAGAAAAACTATAATTACTAAGTACATATTAATAATAATAAAATAGTAAAAAAATTAAAATGAAAATACTAAATCTATTTTATAATCAACAAAATATTAAACATAATAATATACTAATAATTTTTAAACCTTAAAAATTTAATATATAAGTACATATAACTCTCAAAATTTATTTTTTTAAAATCAAGATATAAGAATAAAATTAAATAGTTATCTATATATAATAAATATTTTTTTTATGTATATATATATATATGTGTGGGTATGATGCAAATTATACTAATATTGTCTCTGTACTATATCTGTATATTAATAGTGCGGTTTTTTTCCTATTCCGATCATTTTTCCTGTTTGAGCAATTTTTTCTCTCCTTATTCGAATTGAATTACACGAATATCTTAAAACCGTGAGTTATATTGTTATTCCTATACATGACCTCATTTATACTATCGAAAACGATACAAGTTAGATTGAAATACTCATATTTGCATATTTACGACAATTTATGACAATTTAAAACATACGTTAACTAAAATGAGTTTGATATTTTTTTTTAGTTAATTGGTTGGTAGCTTGATAATAATTGAATATTGTTTTTGGTAATATACTTACATATATTTTGTTTCATATTCATCATATTTGTGTTTAGGTTTTCAATTTGCTTATTAATCGTGTTGATCTAAAATGACACAAATTGTCAATTTTTATTACTATTACAATATTATATCTTTAATCCATGCCGAATTGTTAAAAAAATTATTACAAATAATAACATATTTAGAAATATAAATGCTATATAAACAATAATATTATAACAAATAATATAGCAAAATAAATCACAATTATTGTACAACAAATAGGATAATAAAAATAGCATATTCAAGAATATTAAACTGAATATTGTGTTTTACATAATTTTCTTAAAATAGTCGTGCCTCATTTATGAAGAGCTATGAGAATTGCTAGCGGCATCTCTCTCCCATTAAAAAACGATCTACGAGTAACAACGTTGTATCGATTTGCTACTTCTAATGAATTGATTCGTGCCTATGTTCTATCACCAAGAAACACTAAGAACACTCACCTTCTAAGAATTTAACTACACCGAAAGAAGAAAAAATCGAATTCTAAAAATTGAATTCTAAAAACTCTCAACTACTGACTAACTAGAAAGAGGTTAATGACATTTTAAAGTAGGCTGTTATATGTTACCAATTAAGACTCATTCACTTGTGGAGTTACAAAGTTGTTCCAAAGTCCTCTTTGGGCTTTAAGATGGAAAGAAAAAAAAATTTAAGTGGATGACCAATATTTTAAATCGAATTAAGTAGATATACATTTTCTAAATTTTATAGTTAAATGTCCAAGTATATATATTTTTACATATGGTATATATGTTTATTTGCCAATTTCATTTACTATATTAAAATGTAATAGGTATATAAATTTTTATACTTAATATATAAAATTTTATACTTAGTATATGAATATATATATATATATCAGATATTTTGTTATAATATTTGACAAAATGATATTTACTTAAATTAAGCTTAAAATTTTGTCAAATTTCTATAAAACCTAAAAAAATCAAGGGGCAAAAGAGGCCTAACATGAAGTAGGCTTTTTGGTTTAATATTTGTGACCGCCGGACACAAATCCATATTGGGTTGGTTTATGATTTCCACTGCGTAGGTATTGGTACGCAAGAGAAAGCATCTATACTTATTGAGTTTCAAACTAAAGATAAATCAACTCTATACAAATATCTTTTGGTTTTTGCTTTTTTTCTACGTGAGATTTTAGCAAATTTTATTTATTTTTTCTTCTTATTTAGCTCGTTTTGGTGGATAATTTTGTATTTATTTTATTATTATTTTGAGCAAGTAAAATAAATAATTTAGTGCCATACAAATTTCAATTTTATGTTTTTGATTATAGGATTAAGGAAGTAGTTTGATTATTTTATTAAATTTGACAAAGAATATTAGTTTCAATTTAAAATATAATTTTGGACTAAATATAATCGAAACTGGTGGCATTATTTTCAAGACTGAGGCTAGTATTCTAAGTTTTGTATCAAATTTTTAATATTAACACACAAGTGATATATGAATTATTTATTACTATTTAATTTATATATTAGATATTATCGTATTTATCAATTGAATAATAACAATTTAGCACAGTAAAAGTTGGCCCAAATTTTGGATACATTAGCGTTATTTTATTTTTCAAAGCTAATTTCACCAAATTAAAAATTACAATGCTGTTGGCTGTAAATATAACTAATCATTATTGACAAAAATCGTAGCTATCTATGTGGGTGCATTTGTGAGGTAACAAACTAATAAACACATATATATATCCCCAAAAATAAAACAAAAAAGAAAGAGAGTGGAGGGTAAAAAACAGAATACGAAACACGTTGGTTGTTGATATTTATTATAATTTTATTATTAGATATTCCAAAAGTATTTATATACAATACAGTCATAGTGTTTGAGACTCAGAGTTCTTATTTTCAAGAGTAATCCCTCTAATAATAATAATAATAATAATAATAATAATAATTAGTATTAATCGATTTAGTCGAGTGTGACTGATTGTCCTCATCATAAAAAATTATTATGGATTGAGAGAATTGACCTCAAAATTCAACAGCTGAATTGAATTGTGAGCGAGTGAGTAATTTTATCTTTTGTTTGTTTGTTTGTTTGTTTGTTGAAAAATCCAATATCAAGATTTGGGTTTGGGATGGGGAATCGAACCCAGCAACCAAGCCGAGCAGAGGAGGACGATGACCTACCTGGGCTCGGCACCACCACCACCACCACTACCACCACCACCGTCTCGGGTCAGTCCGTTTCGATGAGCGGCAGTGTGGGCTCGCCCTCCAGCCGCAGCGAGCAGACCATGGCTACTCCCGCCAGCGAAAACACTTTCCTCAGATTGAACCATCTCGATATTCATGGCGACGATGCCGGTTCCCAGGGCGCCGTTGGGTCAGTCACTCCTTTCTTTTTTTTTTTAAGTTGTAATTTGTGTATAAAAGGAAGAATGTTTTGCTTCCTAATACAGTAAACATACGATACGATATTGGCTTTAGATTTAGTTTGATTATAGCTTGGCTGGTGAATTCCATGGAGGAGGAGGAGATTAGCACGAATTATATGTGCTATCCTACTGCCAAAGCTGTTTGGGATAACATCACTCTAATATATGAACCTTGGGAATGAGTCCCAAATCTGAGTTACAACTTCAACTAGGCGATATCCGTCAAGGTGAGAATTCGGTTACCAAATATTTAATGATTATGAATGGAGGAATTCAAATGATTGTAATTATTATAAGAAGACGGNTGGATGTACTCCAGCGGGCAACAACAAGGTGATGTTGTGTTTTTTTATATCCTCGGACCTCTGGCTGTGGTTGACTTGAGATGGATTCCTTGGCTTGGAACCATCAGATCTGGGGGCACTTGTTGGCTAATGGATATGCCATTAATTACTTGATATCCTCAATGTGGGATGTGGAGTTGAATGATAATTTTCTGCGAATATTGGTGCTTAGAAACGATCAGAACAGTGTCAATATTTCTTTGAGGCTGAAAGTGCAGTTCAGCAGTTGGACGAGAGGAATGAGGATATGATAAGTTCATGCCCCTAGGCAAAGTCATTTCGTGGTGCCCATAAACGTAACGCCGTGGCAAATTAGTCTAATGGGAAATTTATACTTCTGTTATCTTTGGAAGACATTTAATTGGAATTCTAGATAATTGGAAATTATACGAAGGTTGTAACATAAAACCAACATGCAGTTCATCGGTACAATTCCTCCTTGGAATAAAATTATGAGTTCTCGAAGATGTCGTTTATTCTTCAAACAGTCAACATATCATTTGATCCTTGAACCGAATAATGACCAATTGCATCTGAATTGTATCACCGAACTTTGTCATTGTTTTACTCCTTTTTTTTTTTTTTTTTTTTTTTTTTTTTTTCCCAATTACTCTAGTCAATAATGCTGCGCTTGATTCTGGACTGGGTTGGGGCTTTTTTGTGCTTGAGGGGTTAGGTTAGGGCACAACTAGAACAACAACAACAATTTCTCATATATATTGTTAGTTTTACTTAATAATAATGCTTGGAATTGTGTACTTGATTATAGGTCTGGCAATGTTATATATGATTCACTTGTTACCACCCTTTATAATACTGGGATACATATCTATTCAGTTTTTCTTTTAATTCTTATCGTTGTCTTGTCTTGTCATGATGATCCACATTGCTATGGAAACTTTTGTTTTGGGATCCTTTCTACCTCAACTGACCCATCCTTATAATAATGCTTATACTTCTATTCCAGTTCTTTTGTTTAGTTCAGGAATGGCAGACTTATGTATCTATATATCCTGGATGCTATGGCATTGAATGACTTGAATTGTTTTAAATGATTACTTGTTTTGAACAGTAGCAAGAAGAAAAAGAGAGGTCAACGGGCTGTTGGGGGTGATAAGAGTGGAAGAGGGCTCCGCCAATTCAGCATGAAAGGTGTGTTACTTCTTCCGTTTGCGTTATTTTCTTCACACTGCATACTTTGAAATCTTCTTTAGCCAGTTTCTATGTGACATTTTGTGGAATCCACTCTTTATAGATGCTAGATAGTAGTTTATATTAAAATTCTCTTCTCAAGTGTAGACATTGTTGTAGATCTGAATCCATGTTGATTTTTTGTCTGTGTCCAGTGTGCGAGAAGGTTGAAAGCAAGGGGAGGACTACCTATAATGAGGTCAGGAGATTTCTGAAGTCAATTGTCATTCGTATTCATTTTTGTATCTCAGCTTCTGATGTTTATTCTGCAAATTCTTATTTATTTATTATGATTATTATTTTTTTTTTCTTATTTATATTTATTATTGATAAATATCAGGATGCACTATTTTCTGTTGAATATAATGTTTTAGATAGAAGTTAGAACCCCTAATAGCTTGCACATGTTTAAGATAAATGGTTTTGGAATCTTTCAAAAACCTCCTCTATTCCAAGTGACTGTCAGACACAATATATAGGCCATAGACTAGGTTTCATATGACTTTTACATTTATCTTGCCCACTTCGTTTCTAGTGTTTATAAATTTTGGACTAATATCTCAAAGGCTCTTAATCGATTTTTACCCATTGCTTATGCAATGTAAATTTTTGACTTCAAATTAAGTTGTTTCTTTTCTTTTCTACATCTTCTTTATTTTCTTCTTCTTTTCAATAATGTCTCAAACTGTTGGAAACTTTATGGAAATTCATCTGTTGAAGCAGGAATACACGGGCTCTTTATCATTAGTGACATCATAATCAGTGATAACAAGGAGTAAACAAAACTGAGAATTCGTTTTCTGATGCAAGGATATTCATACAATTATGAGTTTATAACAATAAGGGGTTACTGGCTGAACTAAGAAGACTATACAGTCAGTCAAGTAATACTTGATAGTTGATAGCAGTTGATAATAACTTCCGAAAATTGCAATTTGAAAATAGCATGAGTACTCGGGTTGGCTGCATTTTAATGAGTAAGGAGATTTCTGAAACCGTTACAAAATTCTAAAACTTATTGGACTTCAAGCTTGTCACCATACAGCGTTGGCCACTGTTATATGCTTGGTGTGCTTTCTCTTGACTTCTCCCAAATGCCCTATGGTCATGCAAAGTAGTCGATCTTCAATATTCTTTTGCTAAATTCTAGTCTCTTTTCCTTACTGAGATTCTTGTTACATTCTTCTCAATTCTATGCTTGTTACTCTTAAATACATGTCCCTATATCTAAGAGTTTGGAATACCTTCCAGGTAGCTGATGAACTAGTAGCAGAGTTTGCCGACCCTGGCAGTGGTGTTACAACCCCAGATCAGGTTTGCCTCTATACACTGCCGCCAATGAACCTATTTTTAATCTGTGCTCTTACACTTCTTGTGACCAAAAGTTGAAAGTATTGTAAGCTGGAGAAAGGTTTCAAAGGACACTTATTAATCTGGATATATTTTTGGTTAATTTTATTGGCAGCAACAATATGATGAGAAAAACATCCGGCGAAGGGTGTATGATGCCCTAAATGTTCTTATGGCAATGGATATTATATCCAAGGATAAAAAGGAAATACAGTGGAAGGGTCTCCCTCGTACCAGCCTCAATGATATTGAAGAATTAAAGGTCTAATTGCATCTAGTATCTGCATCTCTTGCAACACTTGGATTGTGATCATGTCACTTTTCTAGGTTGAATATTAGTTCATGTAACTCTTTATGATATTTAATGCAGACAGAGCGTATTGGTCTGAGAAATCGGATTGAGAAAAAAACTGCATATCTGCAAGAACTGGAGGAACAAGTATAGTTACCTTTTCTTAATCTTTTTTTTTTTTAAAATATAAATTTGACAAACTGTAGACCTCTGTTTGGGCTAAGATTGAGAAAATTTCAAAAGCATCTGTGATTCGGAAAAAGAATCTGAACATGATACTATGATCAGCTTCACTGACTACTAACTTTTTATCTTCTTCTATCAAGTATGTAGGTCTTCAGAACCTGATACAACGAAATGAGCAATTATACAGCTCTGGAAATGCCCCCAGTGGGGGTGTAGCTTTGCCTTTTATTCTTGTACAAGTATGTTTCTTACATTCTTAGAAATAGATTACTGCCGGGCTGTTGATACTTTCATGGATAGTCCAGTTGCTTTATCTGACCTCTTTGTTTGTTTTGTCATGACACATTGATACTCTAGACTCGTCCGCATGCAACTGTTGAGGTGGAAATTTCAGAAGATATGCAGCTGGTGCATTTTGACTTCAATAGGTAAGGAATCCTGTGAGCATGCAATATGCTGTCATTGATGTATTGATCCGGTGTATACTTGCGTTGTCTGTTATATCAGTGTTGTGGGGATGCTAGATAGCTATATGTAATTCAAGTCGAGTTATTTTAGTTCAGTGAAAGCAGTTGTGCAACCATGCTTTTTCCTAATAGAATTATTGTGAAAAGATCATTGCTCATTGTTGATTTTATTTCTTTGGTTTTCTTTTTGCAGCACACCATTTGAGCTCCATGATGATAATTATGTCCTGAAGGCAATGAATTTCTGTGAAACACCCCAGGGTGATGATGTGGCACACAATTTTAGTGCAGATGGAGGTGAAGGTTCTAGCCGGTCAAGCATGTATCAAACCCAAATCTCCCTTCCGTCAATGTCAAACACACCGGTTAGGAATCCTACCTCACCCCCTCTTCCTGGGATTCTGAAAGCACGCGTCAAACATGAGCACTAATGAATTCTAAGCTTTGACCATCCTGCCATGGCCAATAATATTAGATTCTGTATATTGTGTAGAGTAATTTACCAGAAGTGAATTGGTTGGTCATGATTTTCTCATAGGTTTTGCCCTTAGATGGATATAGTTATAGGTGACAAGCAGATCCGTCTTAAATGGCTTCGAACATCCAGTTGTAGGTGTGGCAGATTCTTTGCTTCATGCCCACATGTCACATGTGGTATTGTAATATTGTTTGGTCATTTTTACCCCCACTTGCCTTTTTAGCTTCAGTTGTAGTAGAAATGATAATGTTAGTCTCCTCGAGGATTGTCCAACTATAAATAGAATCACAGAATTTATCAAGACAGTTAATGTATCATGTACTATGCATTCATTTCGGTTCTCCTAGTCTTAGAGAACCCATGTTTTTTCAGTATACATGTTTACAGGGAAGGAGCAGAAAGAGGTTTGTAAAATAAATCCGAGACAGCCATGTTCTCTTGATTGTAGCTCAGTTATCCTGAAATTGGAGAAATTACTTTGTGGCTTGCTATCTTTGTCCAAATCTGTTGAAAGGACGAGCTTTGAATTTAGAAAAAGGCTAATTGTCTAATATTTCGAAAATAGTCTCATGTCGTTTGGCATATTAGTGATACACCTGTTTGGAGTATCAAACGACAATTGACATGTTTTTGCGGATTACAATTTTAGGTTTTTATCTAACGACATGTCGG
The DNA here is from genome assembly GCA_002914805.1 of Parasponia andersonii. NCBI lineage: Eukaryota > Viridiplantae > Streptophyta > Magnoliopsida > Rosales > Cannabaceae > Trema > Trema andersonii. The sequence goes on from JXTB01000414.1 coordinate 151,309, forward strand.
ATGTGAAAAGTGCAAAATTTTCACAATGTAATGTCGTTTTTGGTTTAAACGACAATAAAGCTATTAAAAAGGAAAAATTGACATGCTCTCTACTCAATGAATGACAGCGAAGCTTTAGGCGAGAAGTTGATGGATGACATGTTGGTTGCTGTAAATGAAACGACGGCAGCTTCTTGAGAATAAGCGACATGCCGTTTGGTATCCACAAAAGCAAAACTTTGATGAGAATGGTTGTCGTTTGGACTATTAACATGTCTTTTACTACCCAAACGACAGTAAACTTTCATAGGTAAACGACATGTTTTTCCCAAAAAAAAACGTTCTATCGAGTTTCCATGTTAAATCACTACTCATTTTCGTAATTTTTCCACTATTTTTAAATTCATTTTAAAATAAAAATATCCCGTCGTTGTTCCCTCTCAAGTCCCATCCTCCGCTCCCAAAAATATCTACAGTGCTTCTTCTTCTTCTTCTTGGGTTTGCAGCTTCTGCTAATCCAAATTTCCAATACTCGTATGAGTATTGAGATATGATTTGAGAAGTTTAGCAACGAAAAATGGAGTCTCTCAAGTCCTCCTTCCTCTATAGCACTCCTTTCTTACCTTCCCACACTACCCTGTTCCCCTCGAAGGCTTCTTCGAAACCCAGAACCCCAATACGGTCCTCGGTGACGCCGGACCCCTGGACTCTGAGCGACGGTGATCCCAATAGGCCCAAACCCAAGTCTAAGAACCCCAAGAATCCACTCTCTGACGACAACGCTCGCCGTATTATCAAGGCCAAGGCCAAGTACCTCAGTGCTCTGCGGAAGAACCAAGGCCCTCAAGCCCAAACCCCTAAGTGGATTAAGAGGACTCCCGAGCAGATGGTACGGTACTTACAGGACGACAGGAATGGCAACCTCTACGGGAGGCACGTGGTGGCTGCCATTAAGCGCGTGAGGTCCCTCTCTGAGAAGGCGGATGGCGAGTATGATATGAGAGCTGTGATGGGTTCCTTCGTTGGGAAGCTGAGCTTTAGAGAGATGTGTATTGTGTTGAAGGAGCAGAAGGGGTGGAGGCAGGTCAGGGACTTCTTCTACTGGATGAAATTGCAGGTGGGTTTTCTCTCATTCCTCTTTCTTTCTTTCTTATGTTGTAGAAAGTTCTTATGCTTGCTTATCTTGAGTGCTTTACATGTGAGTTGCTTTGGATGTATATTTACATACATATATATCTTGGGTTGATTTGTGTTTTATTTTATTTTAAACGATGGAGATTGATACCGTGTATTGATAGACTTGTGCTTGAACAGTTAAGCTTTCGTCCAAGTGTAATTGTCTACACGATTGTTTTGCGGATATATGGGCAAGTTGGTAGGATCAAGCTGGCCGAAGAGATATTCTTGGAGATGCTTGAAAATGGATGTGAACCTGATGAAGTTGCTTGTGGTACCATGCTGTGTACATATGCAAGATGGGGCCGTCATAAGGCTATGCTTGCATTTTATTCTGCTGTACTGGAAAGGGGAATCATAATGTCTGTTGCAGTTTATAATTTCATGTTGTCCTCGTTGCAGAAGAAGTCACTCCATGGAGACGTCATAGAAGTGTGGAGGCAGATGGCGGAACAAGGTGTGGTGCCTAATAATTTTACTTATACTGTAGTTATTGGCTCACTTGTTAGAGAAGGTTGTTATGAGGAAGCTCTTAAGAATTTTGATGGGATGAAGAATGTTGGGCTTGTTCCTGAGGAGGTCACGTATAGCCAGCTAATAAGTTTAAGCACAAAACGTGGAAAGTGGGATGAAGCGCTAAGACTATACGAGGACATGAAGGCTCGGAGAGTAGTACCAAGTAATTACACCTGTGCGTCTCTTCTAACATTGTATTACAAGAATGAGGATTATTCTAAAGCTCTTGCTCTCTTCTCGGAGATGGAACGTAATAAAATTGCTGCAGATGAAGTTATCTACGGTTTGCTTATTAGGATATATGGGAAACTTGGTCTATACGAGGATGCACGTAAAACATTTGAAGAGACTGAGCAGCTTTGTCTACTTAGTGATGAGAAAACATATTTAGCAATGGCACAAGTCCATCTCAATTCAGGGGATTTTGTAAAAGCCTTAGAAGTTATTGAATTAATGAAGTCTAGAAACATTTGGTTCTCAAGATTTGCTTATATAGTCTTATTGCAGTGTTATGTTATGAAAAAAGATTTAAGTTCAGCTGAAGCGGCATTTCAGGCTTTATCCAAGACTGGTCTCCCTGATGCTGGTTCCTGCAATGATATGCTCAATTTGTATCTAGGACTAGATCTGATGGAAAAGGCCAAGGATTTTATTACCCAGATCAGGAAAGATAAGGTGGACTTTGATGAGGAGCTTTGCAAGACAGTTATAAGAGTATATTGCAAGCAGGGAATGCTAAAAGATGCTGAACAGTTAATACAAGAGATGGGTACTAATGAAACATTTAAGAATAATAAATTCATTCAAACAGTATTTAGCTCTGTGTGTAAACAACGGGGAGATGAACAACTTGAAGGCAAATTACTGGCCTTTGACAAACCTGACACTGTGGCTATAGGAATTGTGATTGATATGTATTTGGCAGATGGGAATGTCGGAGAGACAGAAAAAGTTCTAGCAGTGTTGCTTGAGAATGCTGGTGGTGCATCAAGTGCTAGTCAGCTTGTCAGTAACTTCATTAGAGAAGGCAAGAAACTGTTTACTAATTTGCCTAATAAAATCTAACTTTTATCGAGCCATATCTAGGTGGAATTCATTGTTATATATAAATCTTTGAATGTGATGAATGATAAACATTTAGAACATAATTATTTTTCAGGTGATGCATTTAAAGCTAGAACTCTTATCAATCAATTGAGCAAGCTAGGCTGCAGACTGGATAATGCCACAGTTTCTTCTTTGATTAGTTTGTACGGAAAGCAACACAAACTGAAGCATGCTGAAGACGTTTATCTCACATTTGCTGATTCACCAGCAGCTGAAAAGTTATTATGTAAATCTATGCTTGATGTGTATGTTAAATGTGGTAAACCAGAGGAGGCATTCTCACTTTACAAACAAGTTACTAAGACAGGGAATTGTCTGGACGCAGTTGCTATCAGCATTGTTGTGAATTCTTTGTCTAACAGTGGTATGTCCCTTGGTTATTTCCTAATATTTGAAAGCTACAAGCTTTCTGTTCCAAGTTGAAGCAAGCTTTCTGTTCCAAGTTGAACCAAAGTTTTATGTCATTGCTATTTCCTAATATTTGAAAGCTACAAGCTTTCTGTTCCAAGTTGAAGCAAAGTTTTATGTCATTGCTATGTATAATATCATCTTTTTTTCCCCTCTTTTATGCTGGAAAGTTATTGATATATTTTTCAAATGTTACTTTTAACCAGCTTTTTGTAAGTTCAGCAATTCTGAAATTGTTCGAAGTATGTTTGAAACCATTGCTGAGAAGAGTGAATCTATTTCCAGGCAAACATCAAGATGCGGAGATTGTCATCCGCAAAAGTCTTGAAGACCACCTGGAGCTTGATACTGTGGCATACAATACCTTCATCAAAGCCATGTTGGATGCAGGTTGATGTGGGTTATCACGATTATATATTGTAGTACTGTGTAGATTAGAGCTTGCTTTTAAATAAAATCTATTTTGTACTTGCAGGTAGATTGCATTTTGCATCCTACATCCATGAGCGCATGCTTTCAAGGGGGGTTGCTCCATCAATTCAGACATTTAACACCATGATCAGGTACAATTTATTTTCCACATTCAAAGGACAGAATTCTCAGCTTCTCCTTCCCTCCTCACCCACCCTCCCCTCCAAAACAGACAAATGAAATAAAATAGGCGATCTTTAGTTAATTTTGTCATTTCATTGGCTCAGCGTGTATGGGCGAGGTCGAAAGCTGGATAGAGCTGCAGAGATGTTCAATAGTGCTCGCAACTTGGGTCTGTCTCTGGATGAGAAGGCGTATATGAATCTGATTAGCTATTATGGGAAAGCTGGTATAACTCTACCCTACAGTTACAGTATCCAGGCAATACAAAAAAAAACATGTATGCTTAATTAAGTTATGATGCCTTCAGCCACATTGCAGTAGATTGTTCTTACCCTAGCATGTAAATATACTTGTCAGTTGTCAGTTTATACAACTGAGAGATGCTGAAAATTTATTATTTCATGAAGGCATTATGTTAGTGCTGAGTGGTGAAATAAGAGGGAATGTGTTTAAGACGAAGTGGGTTGGCTCAAGTGGTAAGAGCACCTACTACCTAAGATTTCAATCCTAGGTTTGAGTTACACTGGGTAGGCATGAAAGTCTATTATCCTTGATAGGGTGGGTTGGAGATTGTGATAGGTAGTTTCCTTTAATTTGTAATAAGTGAAGGTCCTTAGTAAAGCCCTACTTTTTTTTTTAAAAAAAAGTCCCACTTAAAAAAAAAAAATAAAAAAAAAAGAGGGAATGTGTTTAAATTGCATTACTAACCATGCATGGCAGAGTTACTTATTTAAAAATTATATTTACATTGCAGGTAAAAGGCATGATGCATCCTTGCTCTTCACTGAAATGCTGGAAAAAGGAATAAAACCTGGAATGGTATACACAGATAATTGCCAAGCCTTATGCTATCGTGTTAATAAGGATAATTAAATAAGTAGAATATCGTTATTGTTTATTCTAGACAGTGATCATATTTGATTGGGCTGTTTATTGATAATAATAATGTCCACGCATCTTATAAATCTGCTTATAGTTACAGCATGGAACCTACCATGATACTTTCTTAGCGTCTTGGGTACATTTGGTTATGTTGAATACATTTGACTTGGTTCATATTTCTTTTGAAGGTTTAGAACTCTGACTACTTCTAAGTTCGAATCCCTTGTCATTTCTTTGAAATGCAGGTCAGCTACAATATTATGATCAATGTATTTGCAACTGGTGGACTCTATCAAGAAGCCGAGGAACTTTTCAAAGCCATGCAGAGAGATCGTTTCTCACCTGACTCCTTCACTTACCTTTCGCTAGTTCGAGCTTACATAGAATCCCAAAAGTACTCTTTAGCTGAGGAAACAATTAATTCTATGCAGAAAAGAGGTGATGTTGCTTCCTGTGCACATTTTAACCTCTTACTCTCTGCTTTTGCAAAGGAGGGTCTAATGGTGGAAGCAGAAAGGATTTATAAAAAACTGCTCGGAGCTGGTTTAAACCCTGACTTGGCGTGCTATCAAAACATGCTGAGAGGTTATATGGACTGTGGAAAAGTGAAAGAAGGCATCAAATTTTTCGAAGATATGAGCGAGTCTGTGGAAACAGACAGGTTCATTATGAGTGCAGCTGTGCATCTTTACAAGTCGGCTGGAAAGGAAGAAAAAGCTGCGAGTATTGTGGACTCAATGAGCAATTTGGGAATCGCATTTCTGGAAAATTTGAAAGTTGGTTCAAAGCTAAAATCCCCTTGATTTTGTGACAAATAATTCAGATAGGGGAAGTTATGTGGCCGGCGAAGCAGAGGGATATAGGAAGGCAAGAAAGTGCTAAAACCCCGCATTTTGGTTAGCTTGCCAACTATTGATATGATCGTGGTTGTAAAGCAATAAGACTATTGTCTTTGTAGCTCTCCAGCTACAAATGTCAACATTGGATGTACTCCAGCGGGCAACAACAAGGTGATGTTGTGTTTTTTTATATCCTCGGACCTCTGGCTGTGGTTGACTTGAGATGGATTCCTTGGCTTGGAACCATCAGATCTGGGGGCACTTGTTGGCTAATGGATATGCCATTAATTACTTGATATCCTCAATGTGGGATGTGGAGTTGAATGATAATTTTCTGCGAATATTGGTGCTTAGAAACGATCAGAACAGTGTCAATATTTCTTTGAGGCTGAAAGTGCAGTTCAGCAGTTGGACGAGAGGAATGAGGATATGATAAGTTCATGCCCCTAGGCAAAGTCATTTCGTGGTGCCCATAAACGTAACGCTGTGGCAAATTAGTCTAATGGGAAATTTATACTTCTGTTATCTTTGGAAGACATTTAATTGGAATTCTAGATAATTGGAAATTATACGAAGGTTGTAACATAAAACCAACATGCAGTTCATCGGTACAATTCCTCCTTGGAATAAAATTATGAGTTCTCGAAGATGTCGTTTATTCTTCAAACAGTCAACATATCATTTGATCCTTGAACCGAATAATGACCAATTGCATCTGAATTGTATCACCGAACTTTGTCATTGTTTTACTCCTTTTTTTTTTTTTTTTTTTTATTTGGAAGAAATAGTAATTATGGAGATATGAAATGATAATGCACACCCAAAGTGTTCAGTTTTTTTGAAGTCTGAAAGAAAATATTTTGTTTGACTTTTGAAATATGAAAATGGCTATAAAAAAAAAAAAAGGGTATTATTTGTTCTGATTTCTGAAAATTTCTTTTTTCTTTTCCTTTTTAAGTTAAATCCTTGATTTTAAAAGACAAAAAAAAAAAAATATTACAAAAAAGGGAAATAAATTACTGGGGCCCTAGGCAAACCCCTAAATCTATGCTTGATGCGTATGTCAAATGTGGTAAAGCAGAGGAGGCATTCTCAATTTACAAGCAAGTTACTGAGACATTGGTGTCAGCATTGTTGTGACTTGTGAATTCTTTGTGTAACAGTGGTATGCCACTTGGTTATTTCCTAATATTTATAATAAGCTACAATACAAGCTTTCTGTTCCAAGTTGAAGCAAAGTTTTATGTGCTAGAATTTTGATAATATATGTTGTCTAATAGTACTTTATAACTGCCTTTTGTTAAGTACATCAATTCATCAAAGCCATGTTGGATGCAGGCTGATATGGGCTATATATATATATATATATTATATATATATATATATGCCTATTATTTATGAAGTAGTGTGCAGATTAGAGAGCTATCTTGGTTTTTAAATAAACTCTATTAGTATTTGCAGGTAGATTGTATTTTGCATATCATGCATTCATATACACACACTTCATTTTCCACATTTGGAAAGATATAAAAACAGAATTCCCTTTTTCGGCGAGCAACAATTTATGCTCTTTTTATATGGCGACTGGCGCATCATTAATTACAATGGTATCAAGCCTTGCTATTGCAAACAAAGTAATGGCTCCCATATCATACCATACCTTCTTGGAAGAGGCGGGCCGGAACAAAAGATGGGTAATGTGTTCAAAAATTTATGAAAACTTTAAATATAAACCATTAATCATGACCTAGTCACACATACTTATAGTAAGTCTCATAATGACGGACGGTCTTTTTTTTTATAAGGTTTGGTGTAACAGCTTTCTATTTTATTCGAAAATTTAAAAGCTCAATATGGCACTGACAACTGAAACTCAGATACCTAGTAGTGATTCTCTAAATAATAATAATAATAATAAAACATAATATTAGTGATATTAATTCAGGAAAAAATGAAGAGACCTTGTCCATGCAAACATAAACGGAATGTCGTTTTCCGAATAATAAACGACGCTACTTTGTTTGGATGTTGGAAGAGCAAAGAACGGCACTGATTTCTTCTCTTCGTATATATATCAGACACAACGTTTTATAATAGTAACGAAAACCCGATACGTCGTTTTGATCAATTCGTTTGATCTCGAAATGGGCTGCCCGTAAACCCGCGACAGAAGATTGTGCTTCTATTTTCATTGTTATTGGGCTTTTAAGCCTAATGGCCGAATTTTGGATCGCCGTTTAAAATTAGCCGTTTTTCAAATAATGTTAAACCATGGCTGAATTTTGATCCTTATACCAAAAATGACGTTTTATCATATTTAATAGGTATTTCTTTTGTATAAAAGATTGATTTATTTTTTCAAAGAAAAATTAATCAACTAAAAAACGACTGGTTATCAGCCTGAAATTATAAAACGACCGTTTGTTAATTACGTGTAAAAAACGAGCTAATTGGGGCTAGCTCAATTGGTCAAAAGTTTGAGGGATGTGTGTGAGTTTGAAGGGTGTTTAAAATCTTGGTAGGGTATGTGTGTTATTTTCTTTTAAATCTGTAGTAAGTGGTAGTCATTAGTTAATTCTATTTTTTTTTTTTAAAAAAAATAAGTGTAAAAACGAACATTATTTAAATTGATGTAGAAAAAGGGACATTTCCTATAAATACTCTCATTGTTGTTGTTATTATTTATTTATTAGTTTTGTGCGTCTCTCTCTGGGTTTGTTCGNCGATGGCGTCGAGCTTGATGAAATCCCTAACCCTAATCAGAGCTTCGAAATTGGGAGCAAGAAATCTCAGCCTTGTTCCCAATCAAGTCAGCAACCACACTGCCAAATGGATGCAGGTACCCCCCCCCCCCCCTTTTTTTTTTTTAAAGAAGAAAAAAAAATCGATTAACAATTAATTTGTTGACTCCGATGGAGCTGAAGAAAAGGAGAGCAATTTATATACATGCTTTATGTTTATGTTGTTGGAAGGAATTTGATTGATTTTATACTTTGTTGATTGTGAATTTGTGTCCATTACACTGAATACCCTAAATAATATTATTATATTAATTATAAAGCTTGCTAACGGATAATATATTGGGTGGGTGGGTGGGTGAGTGAGGGAGGTCATCTCTTGAATTTCATTTGCCTGTATTTTTGACTGCTCAAGCAGAAAAGGGTTCTTAGTTCTTCCAAGGGACAAGTCAGGTTGATAAGAATTCAAGTAAGATGCTACATGACCAATGAGAAAATTGAAAATTGTAATTCTGTATGTGATTTTTGTATGCTAATACTAGAACACCCTTTAGTATGTAGCCTAAATTCAATTCTTCCTTCGTGTCAAATTAGATTGTAGATAATGAGTTTCAGTTTATCCTTTGGGGAGAAGTCTATTCTATTTCAAGTCTCATAAGACCATTTGAACCCCTTTATTGATAATAGGATACTAGTAAGAAATCTCCTATGGAGTTGATCAACGAGGTTCCACCCATCAAGGTTGAAGGCAGGGTTGTTGCCTGTGAAGGAGGTTGGTGTTCCTCCTCTCATCATTAGACATTAATCATTCATCTTCACTTCTTTTGTTTCTCATATATTTATATGTGTCATATATATAGGACCATAATCTAATAGGTATTTATTTACTTTTATCTATCTTTAAGTTTTTTTTTTTTAGCCATTGGATTAATTATCTAAAGACTACCATGCTTTTAAGTATATGTTTGTCTTGCGAAAAAGTTAGATACGCATTTTGTAGTGTAGGGCAATACTTAACCAAGTTCAAGTTTCTTTTAAAAGTTTTTGCATCATACGTGACTTACTTGGGCCATAACTATTTGGTTTGCAGACAACAATCCCGCCCTAGGGCACCCAATTGAGTTTATATGCCTTGACCTGAAGGAGCCAGCCGTCTGCAAGTATTGTGGCCTTCGCTATGTTCAGGATCATCACCACTAGGAATTTGAGGTGATTATTTCCTAAGTTTATGAAGGCTGCAAGATTGATGTTCATCCTTGTATCTTTGTTGAGACCTTTTTTTAAAGGCAAAATCAAGCTGAAATGATAAATTCTCCCTTCTTTTTAAGCGGAATAAGGATTTATACAAGCTTGTTCTTGTTATTCTTCGGTTTCTAGTGGATACATCTTCTGCATTGGACAAACTTGTCAAAGTTGCCTTATGAATTATGTTTTGATGGGCTTTCTGGTACTTTACTGGTGTTTTGTATGCGATCTTATAACAATTTCTTGCAAGTTTCTTTTATGTATTGTCGGCATCGGTCAAAAAATGAACGGCATAATAATACTAGTTCTCTGGTTTATTTACGTCTCAGAATTTTGTTAGTATTTCACTTCATTTTTGGCAGAAAACGTTGGAGAATCATCAGAGTTAGTAATCTGATGTACTATAACAGACCAGATGCCAAATGGCTCCTCCAATCATTTGATGCCAAAAGGTATCGAAAAGCATGTCTACGCAAATTTTAAAGAATAGCGCTAACATTGAATTTTAATTAAACCTGTTACAAGAAATGCCAAAAACCCCCACTCAAGTATTTGGGGGCAAATAATAAATGCCCCAAACGGAAAAAAGGGCCTTATCAAATGTGTAACTCAGATGCTAGATTGTTTCCAGCTGCATATTAGGCAACTGCCCAAAAATGATGCAACTTTGGAGAATCATACAGTAATTACTTTATCACCGGCTCCTAGTTTTCTTCTCTGCTCATGTTCAGCGACTTTGTAGTCAACTAACTCACGGAAAAGGCTTGGATCAAGCACGCAACTTTCACTACCATAAACAGCAGCTTGGACGCTTGCCATTAGTTTTGCTATTTCTCTACCAGAAAATCCTTCTGTCTTTGCTGCCGCTTCTCTCAATATGTCATCCGACAACCCCTTAATCTCAATCTCTTGCTGTTGATTCTTGAACAAATTACTAAACAAACCAGGTTTTCTCGAGCCAGCTTGTGCTATATATTTGTCAAGGTACAGCTTTAGCAGTTGAAAACGTTCCGCCTCCCCAGGCAAAGGGAATTCGAGCACTTCATCAATACGATCTACCACAGCTGAATCAAGATCACCTGGGCGGTTAGTTGCGAGGGCAAGGACAATGTCCTTGGACTGGTCACCGGTGCGGAACAGGAGAGCATTGAGAGCACTTCTTTGAGCTTCACTCATATAGGTTTTGTTTCGCCTGCAAGGTTGTTCAACAAATTTGATTTTCTAATGTAAAATGTATATAGGATGCAGTTCATTTAGAATGAGATCACATTCAAGTGGAATTTGGTAAAGATCTCTGGAATTAAATGACCATTACAAAACCAATTTAAGAGACTGTAACTTACTCGCACAAAAATGCGTCAGCTTCGTCAATGAAAAGTAGCAAACCCCTCGGAGACTTCTTGGCCCAATCGAACAACTGGTGTATCTTGGTAACAGCCTGTGGTCCCAGAGGAGCAACATCGCCTCCTGTCATCAGTGCATAGTCCAATCCCTGAAGGCAAGGAAGAATTAAATCCAGACAAAAGAAGTAGAGATTATGAGGATAATAGGGGTGGTAATAGTGAACACATAAAATTGTCTCAGTATAGTGAAAAAAATATAGAACCAATAACGGCTAAGCAGGTACAAGCTGCCGATGCATTCATTGACTATTCAATTCCAGAAAATTTGTTACTGAATTTCCACATACTGACTTAGGCGTACAATTTTTTTTTTTTTTTAAATGATTCATACAAAATCTTAATATTCTCCACGGTATCTACAAGTGTTGGAAGAAATTATTTAAGCTGAATTGTTCATAAACAAACAGATTTGATTTTAGAATTCAAGAAGCTACTGATTAAAGAAGCAAAAGTGGCATAATGCAATGGTAAGAACTCATACAGATTTCTGAGCCAGCACTCTGGCAGCCATGGTCTTTCCTGTGCCCGCAGGGCCATAGAACATCAGGTTTCGAAATGGTGCCTGATGCGACTTTGTATTGGCAGTTGCACCAGCCAACTGTTCTATCCTTTTATGAAGAGAAGGGTGTAAAATAACATCACCAAACCCATTTTCTTTCAGGGAAGACCCTTTATCCGTACCACGAAGGTTGCTCATTGCACGTGAAAATAGTCCTGACCAAGGATATTTTCCTCTGGAGGACTCTCTTATGAGCGATGGTTGTCCTAATATCCTGTCAACATAGCTCCATATCACCTTAGCACCCTCTCTGCATTGAAGAAATGAGACCTGCATAAGTTATATTGCAAGTGCAAACAACAAATAATAGGTGATACCAAGATTCCAATCCAACTTATCTTAAAGAAGACAGTCTATGTTTCTGCTAAGATGTTAAATACCAGCTTTTCATATAAACAAGCAAAAATAGAAGAGAACAAATCATGCACAAGAATATACAGATCCCCTTAACTTTCACTCAGCACAAGGGAGGGAAAATGCAAATATTCTAGCATTTTTTTTACACTAGTAACATTACCTTGTTGTGTAAATCCCTGCTGCTAAAGCAGTCACACCCCCAACAGCAACGACCAGTTTATTTTGATCTGTCAGAATGGCTTTCAAGCCCCCTGAAACAGAAAGCCAAGACTATTTTAAGACCACAATATAAACTCAAAAATAAATGTGTCCAAGCAACAATCAAACAATATTTCATCAACCATATTTTCTCAGTAAGAATTTAAAATAAATTAAGAAAATCGCTCCCAAAATATCCTAAAATTTGCAAAATATTAAAAACTACAAGTTCAACCCTCCAACAAAAATAATAACCATCTATACATGAAAGTAACCTACTTCTAAGGCAACATATAACATTATCAGCCCAACTATGCCAATAGAATGCCTGTATGTCAATAAACAACAAAGAAAGAAATAAATGATCACTAGTTGTTTTACCCATGACCTGAAGAAGATAAAACAAAATGGAGATAAGGACTGATAATCTCAAAGAACAACTAGTTAGAAAAGGAGAAGAAGAAAACAGACAGCAATTGACATAAAATGAAACAGTATGTTCGTATATTCAAAATTGATACTCCCAAGTGTTAGGAAAAAGTAGTTTATATACATCTATTTGATTACATACCACCAATATGATCAAAAGTGGTATTAATTGCAGCAATCCATTTCTCTCTTTCTGCATTTGCACGGTCTACTAGCATTCGCCTGTTAACATCTTCAGCTAGCTTTGCTTCATGGGCTCTCCCTTCTGCTTCTGCAATCGCCCTCACTCTGATTGTTTCTCGTTCTATCTCAGCCTTCTCTCTCTCCGTTTGTCGACGTTGCGCTTGGATTTGCTCTTCTGTTGCACGTCGAGCTTGCTCCTGTCGGATTGAGGATTCTTCTTGCATCTTTACAAGTTCTTGATTCCTTGATCTTTGCAATTCATTCTCTGCCTGCATCCTCTTCCTTGCGAGTTCATCCTCATAACGAGCCATTTGGGACTTTGTTTGTGCTTGATGTTGAGCTAGCTTTTTCTGCTCATCATATATGACTCTTTGTCTCTCCTGCCAGGCAATGAGGTACATAAATTAAAGGGGGAGAAAATGGTTTTCGAGTCAACAAAGCTCTATCAAAAACTATAACCTTGAGTTAGTCACATTCCTTTGTGAGAAGCATTTAGAATTTGGAAAATAGAAAAAAAGGAGAAATCTTACAGTTTCAGCCTGAGCTTGCACTGCCTTGAACTCGGCAGCCTTTGCTGCCAACTCAGACTGCCTTGTCTCTTCTTGCTTCTTTATAACTTCAAACACCTAAAGCCACACAAAACCCAATAATTGAGACAAACCAAACCAATACATATATATATATATATAACACCCGGAAGAGAATAAAAGTTGGAAATTTGAATCAAGTAAGTTCTATTTCAGTTGGCAAAGCATGGGAGTCAAATGGAAGGTCCCCTGCACATGACAATTCATTTTACGAAAAAAAGTCTACTGCATAACTTCGTTTCATACATACAAAACCGTTGGTTTCATTCTTCAGTTTTCTAACACAAAAATATCATTCAGAGTTTCAACCCCAAAAAGCTAAATACCAAAAAACCCATTTTGAATATAAAATGAAAAGGCAAACCTTTTTGGCCTGAGAAGAGCCAGTGATCTCTCGCAAAGCCTTGGCACCGCGCTCGAGCGCCTCAGGATCGAACCCGGCCGACGTGGTCCTGGGATTATCATTCCGAACCTTCGGAGGAGGAGGAGGCTCAGCGGGCGGTGACCCAGAAGCAGAAGCAGAAGCAGAAGCAGAAGCAGCAGCAGCAGCAGCTACAGCTTGAGAAACATTTGCAGAAGAAGAAGACGTCGGAGGAGAGGAGAAGGGAGGGAAGTTGAAAGGGCCATCAGCATAAGCATACTGGTATTGGGAGCGAGGTGATGAAGATGATGATAAGGAAGCAGAAGCCGAAGCTGCCATGGCTGCTATTAGGCCTATTGCATACGTCTTCCCCATTTTTTTTTTTTGAATTTTGATAAAACCCTAGTAGTTTAGTCGTCTTTAAGGGAAGAAATGTGAATTGGAGGTTTTATTTGCCGGGAAGAATATAAATAAATAAATAATAATAAATAAAAAAAAAAAAGCAAAGAACTTGGTGTCCAAGAAATATAAATTAGAGGAGCCTTCTTTACCTAAGAGAAGAAGGTAGACGAAGAACCAGACTCCCCAGTCCAGACAGAGGACAAGGGTTTTTGTAGGGTTTGTGTTTTTTGCTGCTGCCTATGCTGGACATCTGGGCTTGGGCTTCATCTTACAAAAGTTCTATATTTATTTGGGCTTCATAAGTTCGTGGGCTTTATAGGGTTTTAGGACTACTTTTCAAATGGTGGAAAAATGGCATTTCGTACGACTTTTTAAAAAATAATACAAAAAAAAAAATACGGCCTTCTCTGAATAATTATTTTTCTGTGCGACATTTAATAAACCAAAAAACTTATTTAGTTACTGGAAACTAATTTAGATTTGAATAAATTAGTTGTACGCTAATTTTATTTCCTCATTAGTTGAATCTACCACTGTACTCTTTTTTTAAAATGAATTCTCGGCGATCTTGACGGATTCATGATGTATTTTTGACGGATTCTTAATAATAAGTTCTTGATAGATTGTTGATATCGGCAGTAATCTTAGCGGGTTCTTGATGAATTCTTGATATCGGCGGCGATCTTAACAGGATCTTAATGAATTCTTGATGGATTCTTGACAATCTTGATGAATTCTTAATATCGGTGATGAATTTGAGGGATTCTTAATAGATTTTTGATGAATTCTTGACTAATTCTCTCCTCAAAGTAGCATAGTCTAATAATAATGATAAATTTAGTTAAATATTTAAAAAATAATAATAATTACCTACTTAACGCCTTTAGATTATTGTAACCAATAACTAGATCTCAAAAAACCAATTTGATTACGAGAAATCATAAAATAAGGATACTGGAAACTAAAAATAAAAAAAAAAACAGTTACTTGAAATTACTTGAAAATATTTGTTGATCTTTTATATCTTTATATTTGCATCTATGTTGATATTTCTATCATTATATATGGTGCTAAGTATTCTAAGTATCTCGTAGTATTATCATAAATTAAATTTAGAAGTGTAATTCACACATTTATTAGCGTGTTGTGTTACGTGTCCTTTTTAGTTTTTAGTAGTTTTAAAAATTTAGGGATGTTGCAATCATTGTTTGACGAAGTCCCAATACAAGCTTTCTGTAAGACCCTCATAGACTCGGACTGGACCTGTGTGCAAGCTGGCACGGGCCGACACACAACCATGCCTTAGGGGGAGGCATGACAAGACTTGTTGGCTGCAAGAAAATGCATGGCGGGCATGCATGACAAGTGTGTTGGGCGGACACAGTAAGTAGGCGGAACACTTAGGCACACATGCGAGTGAATCACATGTGTGCGTCCCACAGAGAGTTTCATAAGGGCGGCGTGCGCAGCATGGTGCGCGCGTGCAGCAGGACATGTGCGCAGGCGAGACTGGGCATGCGTGCATGATCACCACGCACAGACGTGCGTGAGAGAAATCCGGACGCTGGGGCGGGCGTTCGGACAGATGGCCGAGAAAAGTGGGAACGTGGCTGAGTGGGC
>JXTB01000414.1:170443-270665 GCA_002914805.1 Parasponia andersonii
GAGAATTCCCTTTATGTCAAGAAAGAGAAGTGCGAGTTCTGTCAGACAGAAATAATGTTTCTGGGACATCGGGTTAGCAAGGGGAAGATCCGTATGGACGAGCGGAAAGTCCAAGCCATTATTGACTGGACAGCCCCGACAAAGGTGACTGAGTTGCGGTCCTTCCTTGGACTAGCAAATTATTACCGACGATTTATCGAAGGCTACTCGAAGAAAGTCAGCCCACTCACCGACTTGCTGAAGAAAGATAGAAAGTGGGAGTGGACGGATGAATGCCAAGGAGCCTTCGAGAGGGTGAAATAGGCGGTAATCTTAGAACCTGTTCTACGCTTATCGGACTTCAACTTGCTATTTGAAGTCCATACCGATGTATCCGATAGAGCTATTGTTGGGGTATTAGTCCAGGAGGGACACCCCATTGCCTATGAGAGTCGGAATCTGAAAGAAGCTGAACATAGGTATTCAGCCCATGAGAAGGAGATGGCAGCAGTGATTCATTGCCTAGAGATATGGAAACATTATCTGTTGGGTACGAAGTTCACAGTCATAACCGACAATGTTGCCAACACCTACTTTAAGACGCAGAAGAAACTCTCCCCGAAACAAGCAAGGTGGCAGGAATTCCTTGCTAAGTTCGATTTTGCATGGCTACACTGGCCAGACAAAGAGAATCAGGTGGCAGATGCTCTTAGTCGAAAAGAGGTAAAATCCTTCGTTGCTTCCCTCACAATGGTAGAATCAAACTTTCTTGACAAAATCAAGCAACATATTAAGGCGGATAAGACTTACTGCAAGTTGAGGCAGCAAGTTCTTGATGGGGAAATCCGCAAATATTGGGTCGAAGACAATCTGTTGCATGCGAAGGGCGGCAGATTGTATGTCCCTAAGGGCGGGGGACTGAGACAAGGGTTGTTGAGAGAGACCCATGACCCTCAATGGGTTGGCCATCCAGGAGTAGAATGGATGCTTGCCTTGGTGTCAAGGCACTACTTCTGGCCCAAGATGGAGGAGGACATTGAACTCTATGCCTGTACCTGTCTAGTGTGCCAACTAGACAAGACTGAGAGAAAGAAGCAAGCGGGGCTTCTTCAACCCCTCCCCATCCCGGAACGACCATGGGAGTCCATCTCCGTGGATTTTATTGTTGGCTTTCCTGCGGTTGATGGCAAGTGATCAATAATGGTGGTTGTTGATCGATTCTCCAAATATGCGGTGTTCATTGCTGCACCTCATGCTTGCCCGGAAAATGTAGCTACCGAATTGTTCTTCAAACACGTGGTGAAGGTATTTGGAGTACCACGGGATATAGTCAGCGACCGTGATGCGCGGTTCACGGGCAAATTCTGGACCTATCTGTTCAAACTCATGGGTTCAGAATTAAAATTCTCCACAGCAAACCATCTGCAAACCGATGGCCAAACGGAGCGGATCAATGCTTTGGTAGAAGAGTACTTGCGTCACTACGTGTGCGCAAGTCAGAAGGATTGGGTGGGTTTACTGGATGTAGCCCAATTNCTTCCCTAAAATTCTCACTACTAGACATATGAAAAGAAATACGGATGAGTTTAGTCCTATGCGAGCATCAAGGATCTTCGATATATGCAAGCAAATTTTGGGAGTTCACCCTAGGATTGTATTAACAAGCAAGCTCATCGAATTTTTTCTAATCGGTCTACGGATTCATAAAAATTGCTCGAGCAGTTCGTCAAAATAAATAAATAGGGTTTCAGACCCTAAAAAACTCTTTATGACTTCGTCTTTATCCATTCTCTAAAAAAAAAAAAGAAGTCTATTCTACGAACTGGTAGAAGGGATCTGAAAAATCCCCATTCCAGTCCATCCGAATGTGGATGGGTTCTTGTTCAGGCCATTTGGACTCCACAGTTTGTTTCAATTCCTAGAAATAAAAACTGAGAATAAGCTTTTTCGAGATAGACGAAGAATAATAGGAGAGAAGAAATATACTAACCTTTCTTCGAAAACAGAAGGATTGAGATATGATCTGAAGGATTGTGGTAACTCCATCGGAGAAGATATTGGAATTATGCGAGCTGAAAAACAAAACGACTCTGGAGGGGTTGCTCTGAAATACTTTGGATTTTAGAAAGATGGAAGATGAGAAAGTTTATAATGAAGAAGCGGATTGATTTCCGATATTTATCTCTCACGCATCGCTAAATCACAGCCGTAGATCAAGGTATTTGATTTTCAGATCTAAAGGCCGAAGTTCACGGGGGATTTGATTTTTTCCGAAATTAAATCAGTATCTTTTCAAAATTTGAAACGATTCGATTGAAGACGACAACTGGCATCATCGCTATCATTAAGTCTCCTCGAGTTCTGCTATTCTTCTTAGAAAAGGCGACACGTGTTTTCATCTGTTAGAAAAAAATGCGCGTAATCTTGAAAAAGGTAAGATTTGAGATCTGGCGACTCTTCGACTCAGGGTCTCAAATCTAGGTCATAATGTTGCATTTTTTAAGCTCGCACTTACATTAGAAGGAAACTCCATTTTATCCTAAAGAACTAATGGAGCTGGAGGGCAATTGTTGTGCGGTCTAAAATCCTATGTCAGGTCGTATGAGTAAGATTAAGTGCGACCTCTTTCGAAAGAGTTGCATGCGACCTCTTCCAAAAGAGTTACGTGCGACCTCCTCCGAATAAGTTAAGTGCGACCAGAATGAAAAGGAGACTAGTCTACACTTCGTCAAATGAGTAACCTACAAAGAAACGGAAACAAAAGTTTCTCTTTAAAGATCGACCAGTTACCTTATTTAAGTGATTACCCAGTTATATTATTACTCAAATTGTATTGCCCGATTGTACTGTTACCCATTCTCACAATTGGGAACATTGAGCTATCCTCATCTATATAAAGGGAGATCAATGTTTCAATAAGGGGATCTTAGACTTTTTCTGATCTTGGGAGGTTGAGGAATTTTTGAGAGAACCTTTTTAATTTTTTCTTCTTCTTTCTGAACAACACATTGTAATTTTGAGTTCTTGTAATTCTCCAGAAAATAGTGAAAAACAGTGAATGTAGACTCATCTTTTTTGGGACTGAACCATTATAAAATTCTTGTCTCTTTATTTGCTTTGATTGATTACCCTTTTCACATAAGCTACATCTCGCAATTTTTTTTCTAAATTTATCGTCGACAAAATCTTCATCAACAACGACAAAACTCTACTTAATTATAGGTTGATAATCACGGAGGATGAATAGATTTTACTCGCCAACTAAGGTGTAAAAAGCATAATGAAAAAAACTAAACCACTCACCATCTTGTTAACGAAATATAAATACCAGATTCCTCTTATGTAATAAAAAATTAGCCCATACACAAATGTTAGTGTAAGAGTGAGATGATTAACGTCAAGAGTGAGATAATGGCAATAACATTTGTGTTTGACAAAGGAACTTGCAGCGATTTTTTTTTTTAATTTGTTGAGATGTGTGTAAAAAAAGATTTTTTTTTTCAAAAGTAATATGTCTTAAACAGTAATTTTATGCAGTGTACAAGGTAGCAATGGACCCACCAAACTAATATTATCTTACTTGCTATATAAGTTTTGAATAATGACACTTGCAATAAAACTTTTATTAAATTTTTAATATTAACATGTGTAATATATAATTGGATAATATTCAATTAATGAATATAATTAATATATTTATGATAAATTTTAATATATTAATTAAATAATATTATCTCAAATATTATATATATTAATATTAAAAATTTACAAAAAATTATCCATAAGTTTTTGGTAACGATTATGTTGCATCCGATAATAATACAAGACTACTGCTCTAGTAATAAATTCCAACGAACCGTACGCTAGCTTAAGTTATTAATATATTTTTTTTCTTAACTTATTAATATTTTTTTTTTCGATTGGATGGTATGCCCCACCTGTAAGACCCTCATAGACTCGGACTAGGCCTGTGTGCAAGCTGGCACGGGCCGACACACAACCATGCCTTAGGGGGAGGCACGGTGAGACTTGTTGGCTGCAAGAAAATGCATGGCGGGCATGCATGACAAGTGTGTTGGGCGGACACACTAAGTAGGCAGAACACTTAGGCACACATGCGAGTGAATCACATGTGTGCGTCCAACAGAGAATTTCATAAGGGCGGCGTGCGGAGCATGGTGAGCGCGCGCAGCAGGACATGTGCGCAGGCGAGACTGGGCGTGCGTGCACGATCACCACACACAGACGTGCGTGAGAGAAATCCGGACGCTGGGGCGGGCATTCGGACAGATGGCCGAGAAAAGTGGGAACGTGGCTGAGTGGGCGTAAACATGGCTGAAGAGTCATGGAACACTTGGCACCAGCCTCGGCAGGTGGCCGAGACAGGCAGGGAACGTGACCGAGATTGGCGGGGAACATGGCCGAGAAAGGCGTGGAACGTGGACCACTGAACGTGGCCATATCTGACCAAGGTGGGTGGCTGGGCACCCACGACCGAGTTCCAGGGGGAACCGGGCGAGTGGCCGAAGGTTGCGGACGTGGTGCACCTGCGCGCGGGATGNGTGTTCCAGCCCTTAGAACGTGGGAAAAGTGATCCTAGTGGCTGGGGGTGTCAGCCACATCAATTTTGCCTATAAATACCCAAGGGTGGGTAAGGTTGAGGACACAACAGAAAATTGAGTCTTGTGTGTGTTCCCTTCTGAGCGAGTGTAATTCCTTTTTGTGAGTAATAAAAAGGTTAGGAGTGATTCCTGTATATGCATGTGCGTGCTTATTTACTTTGTGCCGAGAGTTCATATTGAGTGTTGTGAGTTAAACACTTGAGTACGGCTTAACTAAGTGGGTGACTTAGTGTCATCACTAGGCGAAAAATTCAAACGAAACGAGTTTTAGACCCTGTGACGCCACCCAAGGTAGCAACCTTAACTCACTCGTGCGCGTAAAAGTTCGGTCTTTTTCTAATATCTTCGGCGCCTACCAAAAGACGTGACGTGAAAGCCTTCCATCTTCATCTTCTCCATTTTTCTCCTCCAATCGAATTACAGAGCTTCCAAAACCCTAAGACGACAATCGATGGACCGCGTTTCACGGCGAACCCAAGTTCTGTCGAAGCACCTCCTCCTCCGGCCACCGTCCGATCATCCCCTCGGCGCCAATCCATGCCTCAATTACTCGTCTACGGAGCTCTCAGAGCCGTCCGATAATTTCGATCCCGAAGCGATGCGAGCGCTCTTGGATTCGCACAATCTGGAGGACAGGGACTGGCTCTTCGGGGTGATGAGGCAGAGCCACCTCTTCAATCCCAGAAGCGCCGCTGGCCGAGTCTTCGTCTCGCCGGACTATAACCAGTCGATGCAGCAGCAGAGGGAGATGACCATGAAGCGAATCGCTTACCTCCTGGATCGAGGGGTCTTCCGGGGTTGGCTCACGGAGAAAGGGGTCGATGCCGAAATGAGGAAGTTCGCCCTCTTCGAAGTTATTGGGATTTTTGATCATTCCCTTGCCGTCAAGCTTGGTGTTCACTTCTTCTTATGGTGCGGAAATTTCTGATGTCTAATATGTTGGTATATAAAATTTAATTTGGGTTTACTACGGGAAGCAAATGTGATCTTATAAAATTAAGGTGGGAATTTCAATTTGGCGTTCTTGAATGTGTGTATATGCTATTTTTCCTTTAGCCAGTGTTTGATTGAAGCCAAGAAGAAAAGGTTTTTAAAAAGAGGGTGTGGTAATGGTATGGTCACCACGCGCTTCTGACCAATCTCTACCCTTTCATTGAGGTCTGGCTGTCTCACGATGGCACCCTGTTAAAATTCATTGAAAGTGTGGAGTTGATTCATAATGACTCATGAAGTTTGCTTTCATGAATTTCAGGGGTGGTGCTATACAGTTTTTTGGCACAAAGCGTCACCATGACAAGTGGCTTAGGGACACTGAGAGTTACTTGATTAAGGGTTGCTTTGCAATGTCTGAGTTGGGGCATGGAAGTAATGTACGTGAACTATGAACATTGTTCGATTGTTCTTTTTTTTTTTTTTTTCAAGTAAAATGCAGTGTGTGATTTTTCTTAATTAATCTAATTGTTTCTAGGCTTGATTCTTTATTCCAGGTTCGAGGAATTGAAACAGTTACCACTTATGATAGAAATACAGGAGAATTTGTTATTAATACACCTTGTGAATCTGCTCAAAAGTACTGGATTGGAGGTGCAGCCAATGTGAGTATTATTTTTATCTTTAAAATTTTCGTCACATAAGCATTTTTTTATATTTGGGAATATTACTGTCTGTACCTTATTTATTTACTGATATTTTGCAAATTTTATTCATTGTTTAGCATGCAACGCATACAATAGTCTTTTCACAGCTCAATATAAATGGGAACAATCAAGGGGTCCATGCATTTATAGCCCAGATCAGGGATGCTGATGGCAGCGTCTGTCCCAACATCCGAATTGCTGATTGTGGTCATAAAATTGGTTTAAATGGTGTTGATAATGGTAGAATCTGGTAATATATAGCAAATTTCTTACACAATTCAATTTTTGTCTGAATATACACGTTGAGTAACAAAGTTTTCTGGACATAAAATAAATTTAACTCGGATGATAGTTTTTTGAACTCAATAAATTTAATTCAGATGATATTGGAACTGTTCTTTTAGGTTTGATGATGTGCGGATCCCCAGAGAAAATTTGTTGAATTCAGTTGCTGATGTTTCTCCAGATGGTCAATATTTGAGTGCAATTAAAGACCCAGATCAGGTACCGATGTTTCTATCTTCCCATTAGGAAAGATGAATACTTCTTTTACATTTATATTTCCATTTTAACTGCATGCTTGTTTGTTTAGAGTTTAAAACATTTATCTCATCCAGAGGTTTGCTGCATTCTTGGCTCCTTTGACATCTGGTCGTGTAACCATTGCAGTCAGTGCAATTTACTCGTCCAAGGTAAGATGTTCTAGGCATGATTTCTTGAATCTTGTTATTATTTTTATGGACTTTCTTAAAATGATTTGTTGATGATTTTATATAATTTATTCACCTACAGATTGGTTTAGCAATTGCCATAAGATACTCCTTGACGAGGCGGGCATTTTCTCTTACACCAGATGGGCCCGAAGTTCTGTTGCTTGATTACCCTAGTCATCAACGGCGACTTTTGCCTCTCCTTGCAAAGACGTAAATATTCCATTTTATTTTTGTATCTGAGTTTTATTGAAACTCATCTGTGGTGGGGATTAAGTTGATTAGTTCAAGTTAATTGGTAATTTACCTTGGAGCAAATATTTCCTAATAGAAGTATGATGATAGAATAGCAACCTAGGAAAATGTACTAGCAGCTTTCATACTCAATAACTGGTTCATCCCAATCCCTACGGGTTAATCATTCTATATTGGTGGTGATTTTTTTATAAGCAGGTAAAGTTTGGATTGGGGCTAAAAAGACTTATGCCTTCGTGCCTTGAAGGCTTGGATACATTCCCACACTTGTATTAGTGATTTGGAATAATTTGCCTGCCATCTTACTTTTGAAACTATTGCCAATAACAGAAGAGATAATACTATAGAAAGATTAAGCTCTAACTTTGTATTTTGGACTTTTTCTCTTAATTTAAAGTTATTTTATTGGGATTCTATACTTCAGATACGCTATGAATTTTGCTGCAAATTACTTGAAATCAATTTATGTAAAGAGAACCCCCCAGTCAAACAAAATCATCCATGTTGTGTCAAGTGCATTCAAGGCCACACTTACCTGGCATAACATGCGAACTCTTCAGGTCAGTAATGGAACTTAAAACCAGTATGGTTATTTAATTTCTGGTTGGTATTACTAAAATCCGTTTGATATATGCTCAGGAGTGTCGTGAAGCTTGTGGAGGGCAAGGTCTGAAGACGGAAAATCGTGTTGGTCATTTGAAGAGTGAATATGATGTGCAGTCCACTTTTGAGGGAGACAACAATGTTCTCATGCAGCAGGTAAATCAAGTTTATTTGTTCTAGACAAGATTGCGTTGTTCTAGCCAATTTTGAAATCATCATCTTGTTTTTTGTAAATGAAATATATGGCTCTCAATTTTTAAGTATTAATTTATCACACACATTTAGAATCAAGTACGCACGTATATACAGAAATAGATATGTATGTAAAATTAATTAGGTTATTTGCTTCTCTTAAATGTTTCAGAAGAAGAAATGTACACTATAAAACACATTTGTAAATTAATATTTATATATTTGGCTTTTAAAGAAATTTTTCCGCCATTTTCTGGACAATTCCGAGCATTAGAAAAGTTTTTTAGTTTCGGACCAGTGATGGTCTGCACAACAAATTCAGATAGCTTGCCTTGCCTTTATTCCCTTTCTAGTGTTCATATCACTGCTTCCATAAATCTTAATTTAAATTAAATTTTCTTCTACAATTTATCTAAAACCAATTCTTCGGTTTCTCACTCAGGTCAGCAAGGCGCTCCTTGGAGAATATCTGGCAGTACAGAAGAGAAATAAACCATTTGAAGGCTTAGGATTAGAACACATGAACAAGGCCTGCCCTGTAATTCCATCTATTCTTACAAGTTCTACTCTAAGGAGTAGCCAATTCCAGGTACTAAATAGTTTTGTAGCCATTTTATTTAGACATCAGATCAATCCTGTGGAACTTTATAATAAATATTCCTCATTATTGTCTACATCAGATGGATGCCTTCTGCTTAAGAGAACGAGATCTACTGAATCGTTTTGCTGTAGAAGTGTTACAACATCAAAAACATGGGCAAAGCAAAGAGTACTCCTTTATTTTGGTGAGAGCTTATTTTCTGTTCACTGAAGTTATCATCTATCTTTATCCTGTCTTTCTCTAGTCGTCCTTTACCCATTCTTGGAACAGAGTTATCAGCTCGCAGAAGATCTTGGTAGAGCTTTCTCAGATCGAGCAATACTGCAAACTTTCATAGAAGCAGAGGCTACTGTACCTATTGGTTCACTGAAGGTAATTCGTTCTTCATTTCAACCAATTTTCGGTATTAGAGTAGGAGGATATGCTACTCTGTATTGATATGACATTGAAAGAACTTCTTGAGATTTTGTTGATGGAAAACAAGAAATAGCTATTGGAGATATTATTTTTACAGGTGAAAGATTTTAATACATCTTCAAGGTGCTGAATTTTTTCTTGTTGAACATGTAAAATTGTAAATCATTGCAGGATATCTTAGGAGTGTTAAGGTCCATGTTTGCATTGATTTGCTTGGAAGAAGATGCTGCTTTCCTCAGATATGGCTACTTATCAACCGAGAATGCCACTGCGATCAGAAAGGAAGTAATGAAACTCTGCGGTGAACTGCGACCGCATGCGCTCACCTTGGTTAGATCATTTGGTATCCCCGATGCCTTTTTAAGCCCCATTGCTTTTAATTGGATTGAATCAAATTCGTGGTCTTCTACTCAGCACTGAAGCTCCGAGCGATTGTTTCTCCTTCATTTAGTTTGAAGAACAGGGGTATTAATCTTGGCTGCTTTACTTTATTCTAGCTAATAACAGAGCTAGAATGTCATTACTTATATATTGTAATAATGTTTACGAGCCGGAAAGAAAAGAATAAAAGTTATATGTATAGTGGATGCAAATCATTGAATCGTATAAAAAATAAATGCTTGCCTTTTTCTTTCTAGAGAAGTACTCAAGTTTTTGCATCATTAATATATTTCTATGATTATTAATTTTACAAACTAGGCCATCTCTATTCTCTAGCAGTCATTTGCTTCCAAAGAATGTAGGTTCGAGGTGAAAGAAGTGTGTAATAAGGGGTTAAAATTGAAAGGATAAGTAATGTTCGTGAACCATGATCAAAATTATATATATATATATATATATTGCCAATCTTTTAACCTATATGTAGGTATTTATTTTTTAGACGTTATATATGTACCATGGTATTCTTCTGGTCAAGAGGAATCCGATACAAGTGATTTCTTGACCTAAGGTAGCCAGAATCTCTGTCGGCGGTCAACTCTTACCGCAGTCGTTTTCCTTTAGTGGTGGTGATTCTCACAGTTGTAGGCGGTGAAATTTAGCAGACAACTCGCCTCGAGATGGCGGTCTGGTTTTGGATGGTGGCGGCATTCCTAGCTGGCCAGAGGATGGCAATGAAGCTGTGGTTGCCGTGCGTCGTCGGGTTAAAGAGAGAAAGAACAGAGGGATGAAGAGAGGAGAGAGAGAATTATATGTAATCAGTTATTTTTTTAAAGGCAAACGTACAAAAATGCCCTTATAAAAACTGGGTTTTTACAATATTGTTATGTAAAATCATTTTTACTAGATACCGAAATGAAAAACCATAGTTAATTAATGAGTAATATACATTGCAAAACAAGTCCACATGGCTCTGTCTCTTTCTACAAATAATTTGATTGCATTTAAACAGGCATTCATAAAATATGGTTATTATGATTGATTACATAATTACAAAGTTTCTCAGTACATAATAAACAACTACACCATAAAAACCAGTTTTACAATCTTATATATATATATATATATATATATATATAACTTAAGTTATTTTCACAAAATTCTGTAATTGTAATAGAAGTCAATACTAGCAAAAGTAATATATGCTAATATAATCTGCACTCAAAAACGCTAGCTAAAAATTGAATACAGAGAGACAAACAAAATAAACAACTATTTAATAAAACTAAGTTTAATATATTTTATATGATAAGCTATAGTTTTATATCAGCTAAGTTCAGAGTTGGAGATAAACAGACTCAAACTGCTGACATCCGCCGTCGGGTAAACTACTGCTTCTGAAAACATGATCAATTTTCCGGAATATAAACTGAATAATTTGAAGTAGGGCACTATATATACGAGTTGTTTTTTTGTTTTTGGAAAGGATAAATATATATATATCAGGTTCTAAAACAAAGGACTTTACTCGAATTAATCACAATTTCTCGTATCAGTCATATACATCATAAGTCAAGATATATTGATCTTGTATTAATGTGCACATAAGGCTAATAATAGTAATAAGAATAAGATAATAAGCATACCTTCAGATTGCTAGAGGGCTAAAAGAGACAAGATTCATGAACTTAATGTTTGTATTTCTGTCAGATTGATTGCCAATAAAACTAGTTGCGCAACAAATTCAAAAACTATCTATAACTGCTTTTAGAAGAGAGATAGGAAAGTAAAATTATAAGAGAGTAGGGGTGTACGTGGTTTGTTTTTGTCAATTTAATGGTAAATCATAAACTAAATCAAACCATCAGCTTACTTTGATTTGGTTTTATTGGTTTCAAATTCTAAGGTAAAATCATAACCAAACTGTATCCAATGTTTTGATTTAGTTGGTTTGGTTTCATCGGTTAGCAATTTATTTTGTTTTAAATACTTTAAAACAAATTAATTCAACAAAAATTAAAACAAAATACTTGGTTATAAAACTGTTATAACCCTAAAGTGTGTAAAACTCATTTCAAAAGCAAAGTACAATAAAAAGAAAGTTAAGTTACAAAATAAATATATCTAAAAACCCACTTAATTTATGCAGTGAAGTGCATAATAAATTTTATAGACACCAATAAAAAGGATATATATATCACCTATTTGATTATATAAATATAGACATATATATATATAAGATCACATTTAAAAAGAGTGTCGTAGTTTGTTTTAGTTTTAAT
The DNA here is from genome assembly GCA_002914805.1 of Parasponia andersonii. Taxonomy (NCBI): domain Eukaryota; kingdom Viridiplantae; phylum Streptophyta; class Magnoliopsida; order Rosales; family Cannabaceae; genus Trema; species Trema andersonii. The sequence continues at coordinate 182,120 of JXTB01000414.1, forward strand.
GATTTGACGTCGTGATTTAGTTTAGTTTCAATGATTTGGCATGCTGAAATCAGAAACTAAATTAGATTAATGAATTTAAAAAATCTAAAACCATAACCAAACTAAACAAAAATGAAACTGAACCAAATCAACAATTTAATTTGGTTTCATCAGTTTTATCGGTTTAGCGGTATCAATGAATACCCCCTATAAGAGAGTATGTTAATATCAGCTGCGTTTCAGCCAAATTATGGAATAAATTATGTATAAGTCCTATTCTTAAGGAATTTGCCGACTTAACTAAGTCGGCACTTCTTTTCATAATATTTATTATTTTTGAACACAACATTGAAAAAAATCATAACCTAAGTATTTTTACACGTACAAAATACTATCATGTAACATACAATTATTTCATAAAATTCATATAATATATAGATAAATGCCAAGAACTAGAAATTTAATAATTAAGTGTATCTGACAAAACCTGATCCAAAAATATTAAAATAAAAAGATACGATAGTTAGAATTTGTTATACATGTAAAGTTATGTAAATATAATTAGTTGATCAAATATTTTCTAATTAATTAAAATACCAAATAATCATGTGAGAAAAAATCAGCTTTATAGTGCATGTCGAATTAACTCGTACTAACGAGCACTAAGTCCTGAGCAGCAAAATTACTTAGACAAGGATTTCTAACCATAATAATTAATAATCATGTACTCAAAATAATATGCACGTATAGCATTAATGGTAAATACGATACAATTATATTATTATTATTAGCTCTTTAAAGAGCTGAGTGTTACAACTACCGTAGATATGGTCCTCATATCATAAACATCACCTCCCTCATAAGTTTATAGGAGCAATTATTGCTCACAAGTCATTCAATAATAGCAAAGCTAAAAATTAATTGCTTATGATTCACAAAAACCAGTTTAATAAACTAGTGGATCGTTATTGTTTATTACAAGAGTATTTAAATAATTAGCTTGTGGATCGTCATTTTAGATCGTATCGTTATTTTAATGGCTGATTAGGACAAACATATTTCTGCGAAGTCCAAAACCAACCTTATAAAATTATATAATATTTTCCACCAGCTCGACAAGCTAAATTAAAAGAACTGTACAGCTAACAATAAGATTTAAATATTAAAGTAAGAAACAACAATGTTAATGACGTGGTTTCCACGCAACAATGTTAATGACGGGGTGACGACCGTTGATTGATTCCTCAGCCACTCAAATTATATATGGATAAGATAATGAAAACAGAACAGCAATTCTGTCAAACAACCATCCTTTCCTTTCATTAATTTTCGTCTTTAATTCCCTACTCATGGTCACTGTACACTTAAAAATAATTTTATTTTCAATTCGGCTTTAGGAGGGTGGATTCGAACTCACAATCGTCCATACTGTTTTACAATTTTGTGTAAGGATTATATCACAACAAAATTTGACATGGAGGGATCAGGTTCTTCTTTCCACATTGCGATGTGCCCATGGTTTGCTTTAGGCCACATTAACCTATACCTTCACCTCTCAAACAAATTGGCCAAAAAGGGCCATAAAAGCTCCTTCTTCATCCCCACCAAGACTCAATCCAAGATAGAGCATTTGAATCACTTCCCAGATCTCATAACCTTTTATCCAATCACCGTTCCCCACGTGGAAGGCCTCCCTCCCGGCGCCGAGACCACAAATGACGTCCTGCCATCCTTGATCCCACTCATAATGACCGCCATGGACCGAACAGAAAACGATCTTGAACTCCTCCTACGACACCTAAAACCCGACTTTGTCTTCTTTGATTTCGTTTATTGGATTCCCAAGTTGGCTCGCCGCTTAGGCCTCAAATCTTTGCATTATTCGGTTATCAGTCCTGTAACATTAGCTTACAACTTATCCCCTTCCAGGCACCTTATCACGGGGAGACACCAATTTTCAGAGATGGACTTCATGCAACCACCCCCTGGCTACCCGGATTCAGCGATCAACCTCCATCTCCACGAAGCACGAGCCTTGCTTAACGAAAGCACTGCTAAGTTTAACGGCGATGTTCTCTTCTTCGATCGCTGGTATGTGGGCTTCACCCAGTGTGACGCGATCGGGTTCAAGGCGTGTAGAGAAATCGATGGCCCATTTGTCGACTACCTCGAAAAGCAGTTCGGGAAGTCCCTATTGCTTTCAGGACCGCTCATACCAGAACCACCAATCTCCACGTTGGAACAAAAATGGGTTCGGTTTCTAGGCGGCTTTAAGCCCGCTTCCGTGGTTTACTGCGCATTTGGAAGTGAGGCGACCTTAACACAAGACCAACTCCAAGAACTAGTGTTGGGTTTGGACCTTTCGGGGCTGCCCTTTTTGGCGGCTCTAAGACCACCTTCAGGGGTAGAATCCATTGACGAAGCTTTACCAGAAGGTTTTGTAGAGAGAGTTAAGGGAAGAGGTGTGGTTCATGGGGGTTGGATTCAACAACCACAAATCTTGGAGCATCCGTCAATTGGGTGCCATGTTACTCACTGTGGGGTGGGATCTTTGTTTGAGGCATTGATGAATAGATGCCAGCTTGTGTTTATACCCTTTTTGTCTGATCAGATTTTCAATGCGAGGCTTATGGCAAATAGTCTCAAGGTTGGGTCCGAAGTGGAGAAAGGTGAAGAAAATGGGTTGTTCAGCAGAGATGGTGTTTGCAAAGCGATTAAGATTGTGATGGAAGAAGACAATGAGGTTGGAAGAGAGATTAGAGCCAACCGCGCCAAGTTACGAGAGCTGATACTTCACAAAGATTTCGAGTCTTCTTATATTGATGATTTCCTCGGCAAGCTTCGGACTCTACTGGATCGAAGTTGATATTAATTAATTTGTACACGAAGCCAAACATATGTATCCCACCGTAATGTTCTGGAATAAGTACATATTCTGATTCATTTCCTTTTTCTGCTTAATGTGTTATTCATAAATGATTGATCTTAATTGTCTAGGGGAAAAGAGGATTAAAGGGTATTATAAATATGGAAACCAAAATGCTTTAATCAAATCGAATTATGCAGATTAGTGAAAATGGCCATTGAATATTTAAAAGTAATATTTGTCCTTCGAATTTTGTTACAGTGACAATAATTCTGTTTCCGTTGAAAATCTATTTTTTTCACTAGCAATTTTGATAGAATAGAGACAATATTAATATTGGACTACCAATTTAATTAAACTAATTAAGAAGTTATAATACGATAATAAACAAAGATAACATGATGAAATATGTGAAACTACACTCTTTAATGAGAAAATTTTTGAAGAAGAATAATGCTAAACATTAGAAATCACCTCTACCCAAAACTCTGTCCCTTCCCTGTTTCATTCATATAAAATTGCCACCTGTCCTTTAGAACAACTTCTAAAAAAACCCTGTTCTGCTAAGAGGAAAAATCAAATATTAAAAAAAAAAAAAAGTGTTTAATATTATTGGTTACTCACAAAAAAATATCGTCCTTAATTTTCCAACAAGCTGCAGCAATCCGTGTTGGTGGCCTCTCTCTTCCATTTAAACGAAATAGATCTCTATGAATTTGAGGGATATTAACAGGTTCTGGGTCGATGGTAGCAAGTGTCGTTACCTTCGATGGTAGCAAGTGCAGCTTTCCGTCGAGCTCCGGCTTTCACATCTACTGTTTAATAGTGAATGGTCTTGTTGTGTGGTCTAAAATCCTAAGGTCGCATAAGTAAGGGTTAAGTTCGACCTCCTCCGTATTGGATATGTGCGACCTCTTCCGCTTAGGTTATACGCGACCTCCTCCGTATAGTCGTGTGACTTCTTTTGCATAAGTTATGCGTGACCTTCTCTGTATAGGTTATGGGCGACCTCTTCCGAAAAAAAAGGGAAACAAGTCTATGCTTCGTAAAACAGGAAACCTGCAAGGAAAAGGAAACATGAGTCCTCTATTTATGATCAACCAGTTACCCATTTTGAGTGGTTATCCAATTATGTTGTTACTTAAATTGTATTACCCGATTGTATAGTTAACCTTTTTCACAATTAGGAACATGTGGTTATCTTCACCTATATAAAGAGGACTTAATGTTCCAGAGAGGGAATTCCAATGGTTTTTCAGTTTTCCAATTTCCAGACTTCGAAATTCCGACTCCCAATTTGAGAGAGATTTCCAGATGAGACATTGTAACTTTGAGTGCTTGTAATTCTCTATAAAATAGTAAAAAAAAAAGTGGACGTAAGCTTATCTTTTTTTAGGCTGAACCACTATAAAATCCTCTCTCTTTATTTGTTTTGATTAATAACTCAACTCACACAAGCCATATCTCTTAATTTTTTCTAAATTTATTGTTGATAAAACCTCCATCAACAATTGGCGCTAGAGGGAGGGCTATTCCAGTAGAAAAGTTTGTTAAATTCCACTTTTTTAATTATGGCAAATACTAGAAACACTACCAGAGTCACTAGAACTAGCCAAAATCAACCTCAAAGTACTGCTGCTACACAGGCAGACCCTGCTCCGCATCAGCCTACTATGACTGCAACAGAAAACCTTTCCCAGAGACAGGATCGTATGGAGGAGACACTGATGAACCTTCAGCAAGTCACTAACCAGATCAATAACACCCTGCAACGACTTGTTGAAGGGCAGATGGTGACCCCACCACAACACAAACGTCCCAAAGAACGTCCTACTCAATTACCTGAGAAAGGAATACAGATCCTAGAGACGAGAAGACGCGGCCAGCCAAGAACTCAGCAAGAGCGTCATGAAGATCGCATCTCCAAAGGGAAAGGTAAGGTCGCAAACATGCCTCCAGAATCTGGTACGGAGAGTTCAAGTACGAACCATGATCGTGTACAACCTTCTCGTAAATCCATTAATAGTCAAGATCGCTTGTCGCTTGAGCGGCGAACAAGGACGACCATCGAGAAGCGTCTTCGAAAGAATCAGCAGAGAGTCGAGACAAGATCCTGCAGACCTAAGATAGTATTTGGAGCGACGACGTAATCATGATCGATCCGTATCGCATCATAACGACCAAAGTCGGTCTCGTCGCACTATCTCACTGGATTCCTCTCACAGATCACAGAAGACTTTACCTGACCAACCCGCCATGCATTAGGATAACGAACGAAGGCCGCCTATACCACTAGCAAGGGATGATGCTTTCCCTCTGAATGTCGATGTTCACAATTTAAGGATCGCATTAGATGCACTTGCTTGTTGGGACAATGAGCTCACTGATGGGTATCGTCAGTCGTCATTCAGCGAGGAGGTTCGAGCTGCAGCCCTTCCCACTAGATTCAGACTTCCCACCATTAACACTTTTGATGGGAAAACTGATCCACAGGACCATATGGATCACTTCAGTGACTTGATGAAACTACATCGGGTTAGTGATCATGCACGTTGCAGATGTTTCGCTGTAACACTCTCAGGAGTAGTGAAGAAGTGGTTCCGAGGACTCAAATCTGACTCAATTTCGTCCTGGCAATAATTACAGACGGCGTTCTTGAGACAGTTTCAAGCTGCAAAGAATTTCACTGTTCCGCTTGTTAGTTTGTCTGCGATCCGGCAAGGTCCAGAGGAGACTCTACGGTCGTATCTCAATCGATTCACTTCAGAGCTAGCAAAGGTCAACAACCCACCTGAAGGAGGAGTTCTTACTCTCATGATGGCTGGGATGCAACCAGAAACAAAATTCTGGGAGGAATTACTTGAGCGAGAGTGTAGAACTCTCAAAGACTTCTACCGAAGAGTTGGTCAGCATCTGAGGTTAGAATCTTCGCGCGAGAATCTTCAAAAGACTAAAAAAGGAGGAAGGACAGATGCGACTAAAGATGTGGTCATTACCAACAAAAGCGATAATAAGAAAAACAAGAGGAATAATGAACAGATAAATAAGAATCAGCCTAGACCCAAAAGGTAGGAGATTTCAAGAGCTCCCATGAGGTTTAATAATCACACTGAATTGAACGCGCCCATAGATCATATCTATGCGGTCACAAACTAGAAGGAGCGATTCTGACAACCAGAACCAATGAAGCGGGATAGGACAAAGCGCGACCCCAAGTTTTGCCGATATCACAATGATATTGGGCATGATACTAATAATTGCTTTACCCTGAAGGATGAAATTGAAAGGCTGATTAGAGAGGGGCGATTGCAGCAGTACACCAGGCAGAGCGACGGAAGGTGAGAAGAAGACCAACAGCGACCTCCAGAAATTTAGCGTGAGGTGCGAACTTTTTTCGGAGGACCGCACGTTGGAGGAGATTCCAAGAGAGCACATGACAGATATGCGCGAGAAGCTCGACAGTAGCCATTAACCAACATCATGCATCTTGAGTAGCGACCACACAAGCTCCAACGAGTACCAGAAATGGACATTACCTTCACAGAGCAAGATGCAAGGGAAGTCCATTATCCGCATAATGACACGCTGATCATAAAAATTAACTGTGGAAGCACACAGTTGTGGCGAGTATTGGTCGATAACGGGAGTGTTGTGGACATCCTGTACTTCGACGCCTTTAAGAAGATGGGATTGAATGAGAGCGACCTGAAGCCTGCCGCCACTCCACTCTATGGTTTCACTGGTGACAGCCTGATGCCTAGGGGCATGATTGAACTGATGGTCAGCATTTGGACCTTTTCAAGGGTTTCATCGATAATGACCCAGTTTTTGGTGGTAGATTGCCCCTCTGCCTTCAATGATGTGCTAGGAAGACCGACTTTAAGGGAACTTCGAGCCGTCACCTCGATTTACCATCTAACAATGAAGTTCCCGAACTAACACGGGGTAGGCGAGGTGCGAGGAAATCAGTATGATGCGAAGACATGTTATAACAACTCGCTAAAACTTACAGCAAAGGATGTGACATCTCGCGCAATGATGGTCCACCTGCCGGACAAAGCATCAGTCATGGCAGCAGGCAAAGTGTCAGTCGTGGCAGCGGGCAAAGCGTCAGTCGTGGCAGCGGGAAAAGCATCAGTCGTGGCAGCGGGCAAAGCGTCAGTCGTGGCGGCGAGCGAAGCTCCAGTCAGATCGTCAGATAAAGTGTCAGTCGAACCGTCAGTGAAAGCGTCAATCGAAACGACCAGTGAAGACTTCGATCCTCGAGAAATAGATAAAGAAGTCAGAACTGGACCTGTTGAAGACCTGGAGAATTTATCATTCGATCTGTCTTCCAGGACTTTAAAGATTAGAACGGAGGTTCAAGGACCTGTGCGAGCTTTATTGATCGCTTTTCTGAAGTCTAATTTGGATGTCTTCGCATGGCAGCATTCGGATATGGTAGGGATTGTTTCAAGAATCATATTCCACCGTCTTAACATAGATCCAACAAAGAAGCCTGTACGACAGAAAAGAAGGGCCATGAATCCAGAACGCTACGTCTGACCTATTTGTGAAAGAGTGGTAAAACATTCTAAGAGTAATAAAAAGCTTTCATTCACTCAAACTCTCTTATCCTTTGCCACTTTATCTCAAAGCTTACTCTAAATTCCTTTCTTGAGTGTTGGTAGGTTGACTTAGTGCGACAGACTGTACTAAGTGCTGCATAATTGTCTAATTTAAGGCTAGGGTCGTGACATTTTGCTGATACTCAATGAAGGTGATAATTTCTATAATTCAAGGCTGATTGGAAACAATCACAACGTTGGGGTTGAAGTGGATAAATGTGAAGAAGATGGGTTATTTACAAGAGAGGGTATGTGTAAATCGATTAAAATTGTTATGAAAGAAGACAGTGAAGTTGGGAAAGAGGTCAGAGACAACAACGCCAAGTTGCGAGAGCTTTTTGTTTGGAGAGATATAGAGGGATTTCATTCACAAACTTTAGCATTTATTTGGTTAATTAAGTTTGGAATTTGATGGATTATGCTACTATATTCAGAATGAATAATGCTGGGTATCATACTTAAAAGAGTAATTCAAAGAGATTAATACAAAAATCAATTCAATAATAAATATTAAACAAGATTTTGTCACATAAATAACCAAAAATAGAACTATTGTGGAATTTATTGAACGCAAGTATAGGTCACCAAACAAATAATATAGTGTAAATAGAGTATCATTCTACAGAGACTTGTATTGCCATTTACGAAACTATATTAATTCTAAATTTTATTTGAACGATCGTAAATATGACAATTGAAAAGAAATAAAACAAAATAAATTAAATAAATAAAAGCAAGCTTATAACTAACTCAAGAAAACTTGCAATGATTAAAAATCAAGGGTTTCAAATTCACCTAAATTAATGTCTAAACCTATCAATCCAATTAATTTATGTTCATTCCCTATGCTAACAGTGAATCTCTCTAATTTTTCTATTAATTTTTCTCAAGAATTAATAGGCATGTTTTAGTAAGCAAGTTCCAATATCTTTGTGTAAATTATGAATCTATCAAAACTTCTGAAGCATAAGAAATTCATATTACTACATAAGCTTCATAGATATCTCTATCCTATGATAATCTCATGTCATATTAATCAAGAAAAATTCAATCCTTCATTCTCAAATCTTAGATTAAACCTCTAATTTCATGCAAAAGTTGGCCAAACTCTTACAAGCATTAAGCATAGATTAATACAATTAGCATAGCATGGGAAATAAACATAAACTTGAATTGGAATTGAAATAATTCAAGATATCATAATCCGGCTATATCCTAGCCCTAGAAAATAGAATTAGTTAGAGAAAATAAACTATAAACATTGCTTTAGACATAGAAGATAAAAGAAAAGAAGAATGAAATAAACTTGAAGTAGAATTAATGGTCTTCGTCTCCGAATCACTGCTTAATCTACCTTCAATTCTTCACTCTTTTTCCTCTCTTGTTTTCTCAGTTATTTTTAGCTTGAGAATGCCCTTCATAAGTCTAGAAAATACCTATTTATAAATTAGGAGGCGGCTACTACAAAAGCTAGGTCAAAAAGAGTCCTAAGATGATGATTACGAAAATTCCCGCAGAGTGGCACTAGAGCGCCGGTTGTATGATGCCAAGGCACCACTCTTTATTGTCTACTATTTCTTTTGAGCTCGAATTAGCGCTAGAGTACTTCTTAATATCGTCGTGGTGCCATTTCCTCTTGTCCTCACTAATTTCATCTTATTTTGAGTCTTTTAAGCGTTCTAGCAGTAATGACAAGCACCAAGATACTCCTTTCTCTTTTTAACTTGCCATAATTCATGTTATTTTCTCTAAATACCATCAAGTGGACTAAAATTACCTAACTTATAATTAAAGTATTAAAAATAAAAATAAAATTCACAAAAACTTTGAGAATCCACGAATACATAGCTTAAATGATATTTAATTTGTGAATAAAACTCGCTCATCAAGAGCATTTGTCAAAACAGAGATATGTAGACTGATATTTGGCTTGCAATAGTAAACGGCTTGTACTTTTGGCGTATATATTGAGTAGCTGACATACAAATATCACTTTCTGCATTCAAAACTGTATAATTAAGCCCATCACTTTGGTTAGTCTACTTGATATAGTGTCCTATTTCTTAAACTGCATTTAGTACAAGACCATTTTCCCTAAATGATTATTGTTTTAGGAAACTAGTCATCTGTTATTAGGTTATAGGTAAATGGCCTTTTAGTTTCCGATAAAACTTTTTTTTTTCCTATTTCTTGTTTTTCTAGATTCACTAATGTTTGTCCAAACTATAAGCAGAGACGGACCTTAGATTGCCCTTACTCAATTTTTTTAAAATCTTTTTTTCCCTACAGTTTCTTTTAGTTTCTCTTTGCCCCGCCCAATTTTTTCCTCTATGCTTTTATTTGTTTTTATTTCTATTATGCCCCATACATTTACATATATATTTTTTTAATTTTATTTCTCTATACTTTTATTCTCACTAGTTTTATCCATAAATGCTTTTTAAGAGGACTTGGTAAAAAATTACTCATGTCACGATTGTTATTATTATTATTATTATGGGCGCTTCTAATGTAGGGCTCCTTTAAAATAGCTCCAAGTAAGGCCGCGAAACCTTAGCCGTGCGATTTGAAATCAGTGGTTTTGATTGGAAAGTGAGGTGAAATGCACTGAATTGCCCGGTACTAGACCCGGTTTAGACCCGTACTGCCTCTCTTCACCCGACATTGTTACTCTCTCTCTCCCCTCAAAAATATCCCTTCAGATCTTCCCATGCGTGTTGTCGTCTATGTAGTTAACCCAACCTCTCCATCTCTGGCCCTATCCATTTCTGTCTCTCGCTTCGTCGTTTGACCCTAACTCTTCCATATCTGTCTCTTTCTTCACGAAGGCTCACTTAGTCGATTAACCCAACTCCATCTCAGACCACCATACTTCTCCAAATTGTCAATCTCTCAATCTGCGATTTCAGTGAATGATACCTATCTCTCTTTCCTGTGAACATTATTTCTCTGGTTTAGCCAGAGCCATGGCATGAACACTCTATCTCTAGTTCAGTTCCAAGCCATAGCATGACATCCTCTTTCTGAGCCATGGCATGACACCCTCTCTCTGGTTCAATTTGAGAGCAAGACATTGAAAAAGAATGGCGATTTGAGCTCAACAATCGACCAGGTCAGTTCGCTCAATTGACGATTTGTAGATAAAGAAAAAGTCCTAAATTCCCAAATCAGAGAAAATGAAATATCAATTTGATAAAATGAAGCATCAATTCATGGTTGGAGGTCAATCCCGAAAAGTACTCATTTCAACTTGCCCAACTCCACCCCCCAAAACTCTTTTTTTTCTTCTTCCACACTTAACCTGCAATCCCCAATTCGGTCAACCATGTTGAACTCTATTTTCATTTCATACTTCTTCTTTGATGAAAGATTTATTCATTTAGATCTTTAGTTGAACAAATCCATTATTATGCCATGCCTTACATATGGATCTTTCTTCACTACACAACCAGGTTGTCTTTTGCAGCATCAAAATTAGATTAATGGATTCCATGTTTGCTTCATTTGCCTAGGATCCGATATGGACTATTTTTTCGAGAATGGTAGAGATGTACACTTACTGTACTAAATTTTATAAAGTCACTATATAATTTACTTCATTTAGAATATTTACACTATTATGTTAATAATCCAGAGGTATAAAATTCATATTTTGTTGCTTTTTGTTAAAACCATACAAAATAGAGAATAGTGAGTTGGATATGCCAGACATACATGCATGGCACCTTCCTTCTCGTACTTTTAAGTTTTTTCTTCTTCTTTTTTTTTTTTTTCCAACTAAAAAGTGAGAGTTTGTAGAGTTGGAGAGATTCTCTATGTTACAACAAGTAACAACACAACTACCAAATCCCAAAGTCCAACTAAAAAAAAACTCAAATAAATGGGCCTAAAGCTGAACTACTAATACTACAGGAGCAGACCAAAACACAATATTGTGACAAAATTAGACAACAAAAGCCTACAGGACTAGGAGAAAACTCGTCGTCATGCTATACAAATCTACATGTGCATATATTACACATACAAGTAAGAGAATCATCTTCCTGTATGAAAATAAAAAAAGAAGTAAAAGAACAATGTAGCTATACATTTGCAGCACAAGATAAAGTGATACATATATTGACAAAGGTAGCGACATAAGAAGTTAGATAAGTATAAGGAAGTGGCAGTTGAATACATGTTTTGATCCCTGATCCTCGAAAGCAATGGAATCACAAATATTTAGTTCCTTGCAAGTAAACAAAATACAAAAAGCAAAAGATACAATAAACTGCATCTTTTAACCACATAACACATAAGTTACTTTGCTTTGAGATGATTTTTTTTTTTTTTTTTATGATTCTTTATAATCAGATGCATAATATATCCAAACTCTCGGTAGAATTCCCTTCACCTTACTGATCTCAAAACCACAAACCTCTTCTCCCTGCAAATTTTTACCGGTCAAAAATGGACTTCATCCTTCACCCATTTTCTTAACTATGCATGATTCGTTCTTATATTTGAAATGGCACCTAAGAGGCCACTTCTTTTTCTCAATGTGAACCTGAAGTTGGATCATTTCTGAATACTATTTCAAGTGCCTTGCTAAAAATTCTGCAGGCACATCATTAAAAAATAAATAAGCAAACAAAACTGAAGCTAGCTATCTAGTGTCTTAAAAAATATATACATGTAAAATCTTGTGAAATTTAAAAAACTGATATACGTATGATACGTTCACCAGATGGGTATTATATATCCTAACGATAACCATGAAAGAAGGATTTTGAAGATTGCCTAAGGGCAGCACGAACTGCATTCTCAATTTCCTTTGACAGCTATAGTCTCCTTGATTTACTGTAAGAGAAACTTCTCGAAACTATCATTTCATTATCTTCTTCACAAATTGCACGAAAAGACTTGTTATTCTTTTCCTTGGGTTTAGATGTCCCTGAAATATTGGTATTTTCTTGTACCTCTTCCTCCTCTTCTTTTACACGGATTACGCTTCTTGTTCGTTACCAGAATTCAGAAGGTCCTCAATAATCCTTAATAACAGCATTTTTGCTTCACTTTCTAAGCTTGACCCTTTGTTGGGATTTTCTGAATTAGGTGCCACATTATATCAATGGTTTAGAACAAAGTCCATATTAAAATTCTTTTTTTTTTTTTTTTAAAAAAAAGTGATCAAATAAATCCAATGTTCTTGAATAATTAAAAAAAAGCCCATCGACCATAAGGAAAAAACCAAAAACATTATGGAAATTTAGGTTGAGTACTATCTTTATTGATATCTCTAAATTAGGTGCATGGATTTATAACAAAGTGTTGGAGCGGTTTCTCACCAGTTGTCCACGTGTCTCCTACTGCTGACGCTGGATTCTCCAACTGTTCACGTGTCCTTGCTGTCTCAAAGCTCTCTGAACTCCAAGCAAGATCGGAGAGGCGGGGGTGGCTACCTGCAAAGACACTCCGATGCTTAAATCAATGGTTTATCTTTTTGTTTGGTAGCAAGGATNTCTATAGATCTCTGTCCGTTTTATTGTTGCTCACAGACTATTTTTTATATATAAGTTTTTGTGCGGACATATCCCTCTCTCCCTCTTGGGAATGCATGGCTTCAATATATGTAGTCATGAGATTGTGAACAGCATGGTTCTCTATCTCTGGACAAAAAATAATGAGTACCTTTCACCTCAAGATCTTTTTTAACCGTGACGGGCCGAGATTTCTGTGATCTCTTCTGTGCTACCGTGGCCTGATTTTCGCCGCCTCCTACGGCTTCAATCTGTCAGGAGCAAGATTTTGGCAAATCGCCATTCTGTCAGGACGGCTTATCCCTGCACACACACCTACCCAGAAACGCATTAAATGCTCTGTCTGGGTCTAGAGCCGTGGGGCTACTTTCCATTGTATCCATTCTGAAGATCCCTGGGGCTTCTAACCCCTCCGACTGTTGAGGTAAGGGTCGCTGTTTCCAGACAGCAGACCCATGGGGCCTCAGACCGCCAGCTGTCGTGGTTGGGGTCTACCTGGTTGGACCATCTGGGATCAGTTATGGGGACCCTGGGGCTTCTGACTCCTCCGACTGTTGAGGTAAGGGTCGCTGTTTCCAGACAGCAGACCCATGGGGCCTCAGAACCACCAGCTGTCGTGGTTGGGGTCTGTCTGGCTGGACCGTCTGGAATCAGTTATGGGTTCTGCTCTAAATTCGGACGACCCAAAGGCCGATGGTGAGATCACGTGCGATCGTGGTTCAAGGTTCAGGAACGGGCCCCACAACTGCCCCCATTTCCTTATTTGATAGATTCGTGTCTATCAAGTGGGGAAACCGTCTCTTCGCTTCTCCAACCTGAGGGACGCACGTGGCTTCCTTTTCCCGATGCGGTGATATGCCATCTCTCATCACGAGATCTGTTTGAAATTTGAAATTTTGACTGTTCGGTTTCTTTTATTCTTTCCTCTTCCAGAAAAACTTTTCGGCTTCCCTCCTTTAAAAACCGCAACTGTGTTTATCTGCCGTTTTACCAAAATTTTCAATCGCCCCAATCTCTCAACACCTCAAGATTTCTGCTTCCTGCTCTTCCAAAAAAAAAAAATTTCACTCTCCCAGTCGTCTTTCAGAACAATGGCTTCGAATCAAGCTCAGGAATTGCGATCTGTTACGGACTCAGAATTAGACTCATTGAGGAGGCAGCTCTGTTTCCCCGGAGGAGTGATGCTTTAACGCGTCAAAGGTCCCACCGACTGGTACCTTCGGTCCTGCGCCCCCGAAGGTACCATCGTTTTGGGCAGGAAGCACCTGGATTGCTTGCGATTCCCTCTTCCCCCTCTAGCCCATCAATTTTTTGGCCTGACGGGAATCCAGCCGATGCAACTGAATGCCAACAGGATTATGATTCTGATGGGGCTCTCTGCCCTATCAGTTATATACAACACGCACATCGACCTGGAGGTGGTCCTCTACGCTTACAAACTTGTTCTCATTCCTAAGAAGAGCTCCTACCCCACCTTCTATCTCCAGCCGCTGCCCGGGCGCCACATCTTTTGGGGATTGCCGCGGTCAGACAAACAATGGGACTCTCACGCCAGGCTTTATGCCGTTGGAGGGGTGTGGTGCTCCCCTTGGGTGAACGGAGAACATTTCCAAGTCCCCTCAGTCTTCTTGCAGAGTAAACATCGGACTACGACCTTTGGGTCTGAATTCTCTCATGGTTTCATTGCTCATGTTACTTTGCCCTGTGCAGAATCAGCAGAAGAAAACAGGTTCGAGCCGCACCTGTCAGCTGGGCGGCTCAAGTGTCTCGAGGGGATCATTATCTTCAGCTCCCCGGGGGAATGCCGGCACATACAAGCCATCCTCAACCCCCTGACGATAAACCTGATGCCCAAGATGGTCTCGTACCTCCCCTTTCCCTTGGACACCTGGGTCATCACCAAACATCTGAGGAGTCGGCTCGACGCCTCCGCCCTGAACCGATTTTGCCGGGAAGAAAGTGATCGGATCACCATGGTGAGTCGGCAAGTTGCGGCCTCAAACTAGCTGGCGGGCACCAACGACCTGGTGGCATGTACTCTTCATATTACATGGGAAAAGCAAGACAATATATTTATATACTGGGATTAAAAAATGAACAAAACCCTAATAACAATTAATATCATATTATGTACTTATATTATTTTTTTCCCACCTGATCCTAAAAGAAGGACTTGGCAGTTGGCGTGTCCAAATCGTACGACTTTGTAATTAAAAATTAATTAATAACTATATAAATTGTACGATTTCATAATCGAACTCCTAGACTCGCGTGTTGTTTTAGCTGACATTGACAATATTGTTGTTTACGAATTTTGTTCTCGAGGGCTGCATATGATCCAGAAATTGAATAGTTAAAAGGATGATCCTATCCATCAAGTTAATATTGTGATAGAGAATACACAATTAAATACTGTTTTGGTGAATAGTAATCCAAGTATTGTTTTGTTGGATAATATTTAATATATCGGGAAAATTTATAATAAATCAATGGTACAACTGTTTCACGTAAGATGTAAAATTTAAGTGTATAATATTTTTGGTGATAGCGAATTGATCATCATCCCAAAAATTTGACTTAGCTTCAGAACATTAGATATCCCTTGGTAAGATTCCAACCAGTTGAGAGATTATACAAACCGATCATTTACTCTCCTCCCCTTAATTTGCATCTAGCTAGTCTCCTATACTCCTGGTTATACTTTTCTTTACTTAATAATAATAATCAGGTATACTACCTTTACACAGGTTTTTTTTTTTATTTATATAAAAAAAAATTTCATGCTTTACCTATCTTTAATTTTCCTTTTAATTCTACCTCAAATCCGAAAGAGTTAATAATGCGTTGACTCATTTGTTCACAGGAAAAACCAACATTCATGGAGGCACCAAATTCTTCTTTGCACATCGCAATGTACCCTTGGTTTGCTTTTGGACACATTACCCCATTCCTCTACCTCTCCAACAAACTAGCCCAAAAGGGCCACAAAATCTCCTTCTTCATTCCCACCAAAACACAAGCCAAGGTAGACCATTTCAACCGCTTCCCAGATCTCCTTACCTTCGTCCCGATCACCGTACCCCATGTCGACGGACTCCCTTCCGGCGCGGAGACTACCCACGACGTGCCTCGTTCCTTATTCCCACTCCTCATGACCGCCATGGACCGAACAGAACCCGACGTTGAACTTCTCCTACGCGACCTCAAACCCGACTTTGTCTTCTTCGATTTCGTTCATTGGATTCCTGAGCTGGCTCGCCGCTTAGGTATCAAATCATTAGTATATGGTACTGGAAGTCCCATGATCGTGGCTTACAATTTCTCCCCTGCAAGAGAAACCCAACTAAATGGTGTTGGAAGACAATTATCTGAGGCTGACATAATGCAACCCCCGCCCGGCTTCCCAGACTCATCAATCAAGCTCCATCTACATGAAGCACAAGCCTGGCTTATGTTCAGAAATTTGAAGTTTGGCAGTGATATTCTGTTTCGAGACCGCTTACTTACGGGCTTAACAGAATGTGAAGCTTTAGGATTCAAGGCTTGTCGAGAAATGGAAGGACCGTTTATCGATTACCTCGAAGCACAGTTGGGAAAGCCCTTGCTGCTTTCAGGACCGCTTCTACCAGACCATACCTCTAGTACTACTTTAGGTGAAAAATGGGTTAACTGGCTAGGTGGGTTCGAGCCTGGCTCAACAGTATACTGTGCTTTAGGAAGTGAGGTCATCCTGAGCAAAGATCAATTCCAGGAACTGTTGTTGGGTTTGGAGCTCTCAGGGCTTCACTTTTTGGCGGCACTAAGACCGCCTTCTGGGGCCGAGTCCTCCTCCATCGAAGACGCGTTGCCAGACGGGTTTCTCGAGAGAGTTGGAGGGAGAGGAGTGGTTCATGGGGGATGGGTTCAACAGCCACAAATCTTGGAGCACCCATCTGTTGGGTGCTTTGTTACGCACTGTGGTTGGGGTTCTTTGATGGAGGCATTGGTGAATACATGTGAGCTGGTGCTGATACCTAATCGAGGTGATCAGTTCTATAACGCAAGGCTACTAGGGAGCAGTCTTAAGGTCGGGATTGAAGTAGAGAAAGGTGAGGAAGATGGGTTGTTTACCAGAGAAAGTGTCTCCAAAGCGATTCGGATGGTTATGGAGGAAGACAGTGAAGTTGGGAGAGAGGTCAGAGCCAACCGCTCCAAGTTACGAGAGCTTCTTATTAGAAAAGATATGGAGTCTTCTTATATTGATGATTTCATTCTTAAGCTTCAGAGTTTACTGGGTTAAGTCTGGTGTTTGTTGGGCGTTTAATATATTCTGTGTAGTAGAATGAATATGGAGTTTAATAATTAGCTCCATGCTGTGTGTGTGTGAAGCAATATCAACTTACTATGGCAGCATCTGAGGATAACCGCTCTGTTTTATGTAGTGTATATATTTCTGTCCTTTCAGATTACTACTAAGATGAAAGACTGATTCAATGATCAAAATAGTTATTGAAGAAAACCTCCTTTTAAATTTTAGCATCTCAATTAACCAATGACTTGATGCCACGTAATATTAAAATTTTACATAAAGCGATGAAATTAAATATTAATTAGCTAGATAGTTAAAATTTTGAGATGATGTGATATAAATTTATTGGGTAGACATAAATTTGAGAGACCGCAATTAAGCAGAATATTATTTGAGTTTTTAAAACACAAAAACACAGTCTAATACTAATGTACACAAAAGCAACCAAAGTATTAGTCTGTCCTTTGAATATCTAATAGCCTGTGATATTGTTTCTCTGTTCAGAAAGGGTATTGGTAATGACTTTTTTTTTTTGGTTCCTATAGACCAATTTCAGTTTAGTTTTAATACGAGCGTTGATGTCGGCGCTTTTGTTGCGGATTAAATATAGACATACTAAATTAATAATAAAGTTTTTGTCATATTATTTATAATAATTTATAATATTTAATAATAGAATAATAGTTGTCTAAAGGAAAGTAATTTTTAGAGTATAATAAAACGTCAATATTCTAAAGTAGATTGATGATTTATTTTATAATTTTTATTTTCCTTTCTTTTGTTGTTATTGTTCGCTATAATTATAAGGAAAAAAGAAGGAGAATGTGAGAATAAAAATTAAATTAAATTATAAATCATAGATGAAGGAAAATAATGAATTTTTTATTGTTAGGGTATGAAGTATTTATTGATAAGTATAAATAGATCAAGTACTATATTAATTTTCATTTTTTTGATGCCTCAGTTGATGGTGCTTCTAATCTGAAAGCAAGAACAATATATTTTTAGTTAAATAATAGATAATATGTTTTGCTTTTCTATTAAATTTAATGTGAATTGATGATTATTTCTGTCACGACCGAAAATCTAAGGCCGTGTTTTTAGTAAATTTTATGTTGAAACAGTAGTAAATAGTAATTTTTCCAAAAATTTCAAAAAATCAAGTACTTGAAGTTTTAGATTTTTGTTCTCAAAAATAAGCAAATTTCACAATCAACGAACTTTTCATTTATTTTAATTTTTCAAGAAAAATCCTTCATTTTCATTGATCGCTGCATGGATGAAGATTGGAGCAGTATGCCACAAAATTGGAGCTTGAATACTTGTAGCTTTAGAAGCTTTAATATATGCAACAGAATTCCTTTCTTGATAGATGTGGAAAACATAAAATCTTATGTTAGAGATCAACCCAATACAATGGATGCCAAGGAATATACATAGAACGAGTCTTAAATAGAATTACCAAGTATGCTGAACCACTCTCGAGCCAAATATTTCTCCACCCAAAATCTCAAGCATAAAAAATGGCATAAATGTCGACTACTAGCTCTGCTTCAAAAGCCTAAGCCTTACTAATAGGAATGGCGAAGCCACTTCTAAAGAAACCCCTGAATCTCTTAAAAGCTCCACTGCAATCCGCCAAACCTAGACAATCATGAGCAGTCCCATCTATGTGAATACGCCGAAACGTTTCAACGATTTTTTGTGATTTTAGAGGTTTTAACTTCATATGGAGATATTTCAGAATTTTTAACTCCTCTATAGAGTTTTTCTAATAGTATTAGACTCGCTAACTGCTCGCTAAGTCAAAGTGATAGCCGAATGAATAGATGTAGACTCATTATCAAATAATAGCTTGTTGCGTGAAGTCCAAATAACCCAAATAATAGTTACAATAATAGTTCTCCAAGGTTGTGAAATTTGATTGCTAAAGTTCGCTTCAATAGCATTCAGGCAAAGATCAATAACAGAGCCATCTAAACGAAGCCGGTGCCTAAAAGCTGATGAGATAACCCCCAAAGATTATAGGGAAAATTATTGGAATAAAAAGGTGATCAAAATTTTCCTCATGAGAAAAACAAAAGCGACAATAAGAAGGCCTTTTGAAGTCTCCATTGACAAGATTCTACTCCACTAGAAGTTTATTATGAAGTACTCTCTAAAAAACTATAGAGTGTGGTGGGGGAATATAATTTGCCCAAAACTTATCTCCCCCATCTTTCCTTCACAATAGAACCAGCTGAGAACTTATAAGATTTTGCACAAGTAACCTCACCAGAAGTAGAATGACACCAAATAAGTGTATCTTGTGAGTCACAGATAGTAATCTTCTTATTCTTATTAGCAAACAAAGAATAATTGGAAGTAAAAGATGCAGGTAAAGACCATTCTGAATTTGAAACAAACTCAGAAATTTTAGTATCAAGACTAGGCTCCATAGTATCATTATAAGTAATCATCTCATCTAAAGGAGAACTTAGCTAATTATCTGACCAAAATTAAACCTTGGAATCTTCCCTAATTGTCCAAATTGACTCTTCAAGAAGAGACTAAACGTGAGATCTTAAACTGTACTAAATAAAGGATTTCCAAAATCTTCACAAAGAAAAAATATTGGAGAAAAAATGAACTCTCAAGAATTTGAAAATGAAAGATTCATTCGTCATTAAGCTCTAAGATAGTTTTTTTTTAAAAAAAAGTTATATTGAGAATTCTAGGATCTTGAAGGCCTAAGCCACCGTCCTTCTTACGTTTGCAACATATCTTCCAAGTGGCAATTATTGGTTTAGCCTCCTTGATCATACCAGATAACAAAAAGTTTCATATTAAAGAAATCAATTCCTTTAGAAGAGTAGCTAGCCACTAATAGACTTGAAAAAATAAGATAATTGACTCGTGATAACTGAATTAATAAGACTGACTCTACCTCCTATGGAGAGATATAAACCTTTCTAATAATCAAAATTATTATAGATTTGATCAAGCAGCGGTTGGAAATTAGAATATTTTGGTGATCTGATAAATAGTGAAACACTAAGATAAGTGAAGGACGAACTATTTCTTCTTATATCCGTGTGATTCAAAAATTCAGAGACATAAGAAGGAGCAACAGTGCTGCCAAAGTAAATAAAGGATTTATTAAAGTTACCTTGTTGGCCAAACAATATTGTATAATCTTGACGAGCCTTTATAATCACTCTAATTTTGGACTTTAAAGCTCTAGCAAATAAAAGTGCGTCGTCTACAAAGAGAAAGTGAAGAAGGGCTTTTTCCTTTCTAGTAGAAGTCATGGGAATTAGGTAACTCTTTTGTAGCAATAAATTGAGATAACGGCTGAGATAGTATTCAGTGAGAACAAATGAAAAAAAGAGAAAGAAGATCTCTTTGATGCACACCTCTTGAGCAATGAAAATTACCATGAGGGGAACCATTAATCAAAATAGAGAGTTGGGCTGAATGGAAAATATTATCTACCCAATTCACAAAAGTATAATCCAAGCCAAAAGTAAAGAGCATAATTTTAATGAAATCCTAACACAGGGTGTCAAAAGCTTTCCTAATATCTAACTTCATAGCAAAATTGCCATCAAAATTACTAGGCAGTTGTAACATTCAGAGACTCCAGTAATACAATCTCTAATGTATTTTCTAGGCACAAAACTAAATTAGTTTGGAGAAATAATTCGAGAATAGATAAGACCCAAATGATCAGCGATAATCTTAGTAACTAATTTATAAAGAAAATTTCCTAAAATAATAGGACGATACTAATCAATAATAAGAGCATGGTCAACTTTAGGGATTAACATCAAAAAGTTAGAGTTCAGGCCATGGGTTAAAGTACCTATTTTGAAGAATTGTTAGATAGCAGAAACTATATCACTACAGATAATATCTATACAGTGATGAAAAAACTTCCCTGAAAAGCTATTCAGGTCTGAGGCACTCGAGGGATCTTTATCAAAAACTATTACGCAAATAGCTTCATTATTAGGGACGCGACAAAGTTTGGCATTCTCAGAAGAAGACACCAATTTTGAAATAGTCTCTTGGACAACTAAATAAGCAATAAAATGAGCATGTAGGTCATTGAACAAATCAGTGTTGAAAGATTGAATATAAGTCAAGTTAACATCCTCCACAACATTTTCTCCAATCTTCATGTGATTCAATATTTTTTTTAGCTTTTTGATGTTTCACAATATTATGACAAAAAAGAAGAATTTCTATCCTCTTCCTTTAACTATTTTACTTTGTTATTTTCATGGAGGTAAATTTTTTCTTGAGATAGAAGTGAGTCCAAAGAAGATAGAGCTTAAGTCTCTTGAAAAAGAAGAGAATTGGAAAAATCTTCATTAGAAAGACGATCTTGGATGGCCAAGACATTTTTTGACACCTTGGAAATATTGAGTTTAAGATCACCACAAACCTGTCAATTTCATATTCAATTCACATTTCAGGTACTTAAGTTTCTTAATAAGGATTGTGATGGGGGACTGAAGCAAGGATAAGACCAAACATTGCCAACTAACTCCTCAAACCCAGGATGGGTCAACCACATTCCTTGAAAGCGAAATGGACGAGGGCTAGTAGAAGTATCCTTCATTGAAGATAATAAAAAGGGATGATGATCTAGGCGTAACTGAGGCAAATAAATACAAGAGGCCTGACTCCACTTTTCTAAATAATCTTCACTGTAGAAAGCTTTGTCTAGGCAAGACATCATAATTCTACCACTGCGAAACCCACCCAAGTGTGAAAAGGATCTTGAGAATCAAGGTTAATCAGACTGCAAAGAGTAACACCAGCTTAAAAATCTTCTCAAGAACAACAATTAATAATACTTGTAGTCTCACAAGAATCTATGACAGAGTTAAAGCCACCCAAAACCAACCAAGGGCCAGTATTATGGAAAGAGGACAAAGAGTCCCATAAGTTATGTCGCACAATATAATCATAATTGGCATAAACAAAGCTAATGAAAACCAAGACACTATTGAATAGAAAAAACGAAGAAACATGTTGAGAATGAGAAGTAATGACTTAAACATTAGAGACCGCCAAAGTGTTGAAGATCCAAAGAGAAAGGAGTCGCTTGTCATTTTGAGCCACTAATTGAAAACCAAGAGAACTCCAAAAATGAGCAGGAGTAGAGCTATACATACACATTGGCTCAGCTAAGCAGAGAATGTCAGGTCGATGATGTATATACAATTTTTTTAAAGATCTTTGGTTACCAAAATTAGAGATACATCGAAAATTCTAATAAATAATCTTCACAGAGAAATTAAAGTTGAAGCCCATGTAACAAGCCTAGTTGACTAAGCTTGAGTAGTTTTCTTTTTATTTCTTGGATTGGACTTGTTGCCAATTTTCGTTCTTGTAAGAAAACAAGACCTTAGAGGGGGGAAAGGTCATTGGTGTCCATATTATCACTTTTAGATTCCTGAAAAGATGGTGGATCTATTAGGTCAAGAATTATCCACCATTATTGGATCTAAAGGAGCCTTTGTGTGAACTACCTGGTCTATATCATGTACCAGGATCAGATTTGAATTTGGATGCAAGACCTGTATATCTTGAAAAGGAACAGTGTCAACAACTACAACCGTGTCTTCCTTGTTAGCATGTGATTTACCTTTGGCCAAAATATTAGCTGAAGTAATTTCACTTTTGAAAAGAGATGCGAAAATATTCTGCAAAGGCATATCTTGAGATTTTTGGGCATCTTTGGAAACCAAATGCTCGGTATTAGGCATTGTAATGAAAACATGTCGCTTTTGAGCAGTAGCTTCGTCACTTTTCTTAGTGATCTTCTCCTTGTCAGCTTTCAGTTTATTATGATAACATTACAAAGGAACATGACTAATTGAAGAGTAAGTTGTGCAAAAATCTGGTAATCTCTCATACGAAAGATAAACAAAGCGACACTCATATCCACTCTCCACTTGGATCGAATCTAATAACATATTCTTAAGATCAACATTCACCTAAACTCTAGCATAGTGACCAAATTTCTCGTTAAGAGTAGCTTGGTCAATTTTCAAAGGACAACTAATCGCCCTAGCCAAATCAGATTAAATTTGAGGGCGCTAAAACTCTCACGATATTCATAAAACTGAATCTAAACTTGAAAATTCGTAGTCTTTTGCTCACTAGAAACGAAGCTAAGAACTCAAGGCTAGAGTCTTAAAATATCTAGTTTAATATTCAATAAGCCTATACTCCATACGCGAGTTTTGTCTTCCTCAAAAGTTGACAATATCAAAAATAGCTCTTACCCAAGAAAATTAGTCACCATAAATAAATTTTCCATATCGAATCAAGTCTAGCTTTTAAATCAACTGAAGATCAAGATTTATCACCTTTTGATAAAATAACATGCCCAATGAAAGAGAACTTACATAGATTCAAGCACTCTTCTATAGCTATAGGATTGATCTTAGACGAAACATAAGCACCCTGTTGTTGAGGTATTGATGAAGAAAAAGGAAGAGGCATGACCATTGATGTTTTGTTGAGCACTAAATTCGCAAAAGATTTTGCAAGTGGATATAGAAATCTCTATTTTATGGAATAAAAAAAGCTCTTAGTGACCAAGAACGTCCGTGGTGGGAAGCACTATGGCCAAACAACCATAACAACTTGCATTAGTGTTAACAACAAAACTTGCAAATAATAAAATCAATAGGAATTGGGATATCAATGATAAGCAGCAAAAAAAAAAAAAAGGGTAAAAACAGCTTAGCTTTCATTGAAGCATTTGTTGTGAAAAAATCGCAAAAAAAAAAAAAGGGTAAAAACAGCTTAGCTTTCATTGAAGCATTTGTTGTGAAAAAATCGCAAGTGCACGAAATTATAAAAACAAGTAATATAATGATAAATAAAGATATCGTCTTACGAAGATTGATTAACTAAAATTTCCTACTAAGTACTGAAATTAGATTAACTCTAGTTTTATCTAACCAACTAAAATTCAAAAATAAAGAAACTAAAATAAAAAAAACTAGTACTAAAAATAAATAAGAAAATAAAAACAAAATATTTAAATAAATAAATTACTGGAAAATAAATAGAGAAAAATATTGATGCAAGATAACCTAGGACAATAATTTCACCTTCTCAATCCTCTTAATTTTCTACTGAATCTTTCTAATCCAATTAATTTACCAAAGTACCAATTAGAATATCCTAATGTATATTATTAATATCTTTTAAGATTTAGTAATAATATCTTCACCTAATAATTTATTATATTCCTATATAAATTGAATTAAGCAAAAAATTCATTAAGTTTTATGATTTCTTTTAAAATCGTATAAACCTATAAGTATATTCCTATCTAATATAATTTATTTTATTCTATTCATCGACATATTCTAAACCTCCTCTTTCAAATTCAGTTTAGAAATTCTTAATCAATTAGTTGAGTGATCAATTTAATCAAAAATATTAAGCATAAATAAAATAAACAATACAAAGTAATTGAAATTAAAAATAATCTAAGAAAAATTAAAATTCATGGTACGGATTTATTTACATCCTAGAAATAAAAATCTAGTTCATATCTAAAATAAAAAAATAGTAATAAAAAAGTGGCAATATAATCAAAACTGAAAATAGGAACTAAACAAA
Source organism: Parasponia andersonii (assembly GCA_002914805.1). Lineage (NCBI taxonomy): Eukaryota > Viridiplantae > Streptophyta > Magnoliopsida > Rosales > Cannabaceae > Trema > Trema andersonii. The sequence goes on from JXTB01000414.1 coordinate 207,014, forward strand.
TGAAAGTTAAATAGAGTTGTGAATGATTGAGAATAATTATAAATCTCCTCTTCCTGTGATTGTAGGTTTCAGTTGCTGGTTTTTCTTTTTTTATTTTTTTTATTTTTTCCTGAGCTACCGGCAGCGTGTAGTATATATAACACAAATACATAAGGTTTCTCAAATTTACCCGGCACACGAATGCACCGCCATGCCCATATGATTTTGTTACCTTATATATTTTTTTCTTTATTAAATTATCTTTATTATTTTCTTTATATATATGATACGGTTGTGTGAAAACATTAACAGATTAATTGGGCCATTGTAATTAATTGTTCGGTTTAAAAACTTTGGACCTCTTCGAATAATATGGGCTTGAGATAAGGTTGAAATGTGCCTTGGACTTGTAATTGGGCCCACCAAACAGACGTTATTCTGCAGCGGTTCACTGAAACCCAGCTGGTGCTTAAACCAGCTGCTCTAAACTCAGGCCAGTCGTGGTCCTTTCTGCTACAATCTCAAAGAAACGAGAAGAAAATGTCCAAAGTTGATACAAACCCAGGACAGTCGTGGTCACGGTACTAGCTTCCCCTTCTCCCACGAATCTTGCAAAGTCACAAATCATACAAAGGAAAAAATGAAACTTTTTCCTCCTTTTAACCTCTCAAGTATTGGACCCTCGGAACTTTGAAATGTGTAAACTAGATATATGATATCTCTCTCTCTCCTTTGGGTTCACATCAGGTAAATTATGTAGCTTATGATCAAGGTTTATATTTGATGATATATGTAAATATAGCTTTTTGTTTCACTAATTAAAACAGAAAATGAACTACATAGGAGAGAGGGGGGGAGGGGGAAGTAAGCAGTTCTTCGGATCTTATAGCTAGTGATCATCAGTATGGTTCAGCTTTAAGTCTAGAAAAGTTGGGGACGTCTGGTCCCACTGTTTTAATCTGTTTCATATGAATGGCCTTTATAGAACCTTTTACATGAAAAGTTTTCTCTACTTCAGGTTGTATATTTTATTATATATTCCAAAATATATAAGTATTTAGTGTCCACTTTTATTAAATTCTATTATTATATTAATCATTGAGTTGTCTAGAAACGGAAAAATAAAACATCAACATATACGAGATTATTCTAGTAGTTATTAGGAAACTTCTTATATTCACATCATCTTATGTTTTATATTATTTCCTTTAGCCGTGTGTTAGTTACATATCCTATTAGAAATAGTCAACCGCGTATTTGTATTCAACTAAAAGTAATCTTCTTTTTAGTCAGTATTAATTCCTTATAAATATAGGTTCTGGACTTCAGTTATTAGATAAGAAAATAACAAATCAATCAATAAAATTGAATCCGATTGATAATAGAGAGAAAAAGTGAGAGATAGAAAGAGTGTATGCTTAAAGTCTACAAATTGCTAGAGATACTATTCCATTTGATCGTTATTTATAACTCGTATTTATTAGTGCACCTTTAGTCGAGTCTGATCGTTGTATCTCAAAAGAAAAGCCACTGTTAGACCTATTTTGCACCCTAACATTATGTGAGAGAAGTAGAATTTTTCCTTACGGACACTGTCGTCACACTTTGACCACCATTCACATGTATTTATTAATTTTACAGATCTTATTTGCAGTGGCTTTAGGGTATTATTGTCTTCAAAGCTCGTTGCAGCATTCGTATTTGTCAAATAAATCCAACAATTGTAAGGAAAGATTCATATATGGATCATTTTCAATGTGGGGGTTAACCAAATATAGTTGTAGTTTGTAAAAGCGTGAACAAGGTATGCCTGAATTCTTACTAAAATAAATTGAGTTGTTTTGCATTGGAAAATCGTGATTAATATTTCATTTAGATGGGAAATAATTAAGGGGATGAGAATCCTTCTTAAACTAATCTAGTTGAAACAGATAACTTTTATTTAGAGTTGTGATCTCCCTGAGAGAAGAGCTATAAGAAACAATAAATTGTTGGATTATGGGGCTATCAAGCTGGTTTGTGGCTATAGAAATACATTTTGTGGTTATAAGCTAATCGTTATGAGTGATAAGATCTATTCTAATTTTGGGTTTAGTGTCTACTTTATCTTAGATCAATTTTTAGGAAATTCCTCTCACTAAATAATATTCATGTTCCAAGTATCTATTATAGCATTATGTCTCCATATATGTTAAGCAAAGTAGGATTAGAAGTGGGATTAGAAGTGTCCTTTGAGGAAGATAAAATTATATGATTTAAGGATAATGTAATTATTGGAAAAATATATAGCTCTAGGGTTCTAGCCAACTGGGGCTAGCTCAGTTGGTGCAAGGCTTGAGGAATTTATGTGTGAGTTTGGAAGGGTCAAGGGTTCAAACCTTGATAGAGTGTGTATGTGTTATTTTCCTTTAAATTTGTAGTAAGTGGTGGTCATTAGTTAATAACGTAATAGTTATAGAATTTATGTAGTAAAAGAGTAATTTAATGAAATACTAACACTGAACTCCTCAGAGCTAAAATAATTCATACACTTGTTCCAAATCTCATGAGTCATATCGGGAGGAACAGAATGACAAGCATGAGGAAGATCAAGACTGTTCTTGTCCCAGCCATTAAGCTTGAAGTGTTCACCGAGCTCATTTTTCTAGTTCTTAAAGATGTCTTGAGTAGTACGGTCAATGTCTTGCGATACCCAAAGTAGCGCTTCATCACTAATATCTTTATACTAGGAAGTAATTCTGCAAAAAAAAAAAAGCAAAGTATTTAACAAAAATAATTTCAATAAAATACAAAGATATAATAATAAACAAAAAATACTTACCTTGATTCGAGGCTCTATTTTCACCATCTATTCAGTAGGAATCTTTGCCCAACTCTTGTGAAAAAGTTTTGTATTCTTTCTAACAAGCACCCTAAAAAGATAGAAAAAATACTTTTGGTTCTCTTTAATAGCTTTCCAAATAGCTCTCATCTTGTCAAACGAGATCGAGAGTTATTGACTGGGCTCTAAGGAATCGAGCTTCTTCTACAAGTTCAATGATCTATTCTTTGAACATTTCCTCTTACCAAGCAATGCTACAAAGGATCGAAGAAATATTAATAATCAATCAAATGAAATGAAGAATAAATTTATGTATTTTTATTTATTACTTATATAAAGTAAAGATATTCTTTGTACCTGATTGACATACGACAAGAATCCTAAATAGGTCTGGTGGGGGATCTCCACCTATATCTCCTCTATGATATGTGGGTCTAACAATAGCCATAACTAAATAATATTAATGAATAATATAAATATGATATGATGCATATAAAAATGATATTCATAAAAAATATATTTTATGAACAATGTAATAAATATTATCATAAAATACATAATTAATAACATTTTCATATTAATTATCATCGCTATCAATATAATCTTCATGTTCATCTTGATCAGTTTCATCATCATCGTCCACCTTCAATTCTTCTTCGTCTTCTATATAATTATCCATTGTGGTCATCATAATTAAATTCATTATCATCAACAAAATCATTTTCCTCCACATTATGAATAACATCATTGGAATTTTTAGCATGTTCACTTTGACTCCCATGAATATAATTAATAGACTCCAGCTCACCAAGTTCAATGATTTGGACAAAGTTTTAGGAGTTATGATCTTGTAGAACAACTGGCTCAATATCATTATCGTCAATATCCTATTCACTTTGATAACTTAAGTCTCCTACGATTCTCTAATTCGGACTATTCAACAAATCATCAATATAAAAAACTTGCTTAGCTTGAGAAGCAAGTATATATAATTCATCTTTATGCCACTCAAAATTGATAGCTATACTTATTATGTTTTTTCTACTTTTATTTTCTTCTTTCTAGGAATAGTATCAAACTATTTGCACTTGAATAAGACAACAGAATATGTGTCCATATAATTGAACTTTTGAATTTCTTCTAAACAACCGTAAAATATAATCTCATCAATTGATAAGTCAAATTTATACTCATTAATTATATATTGTCGACTTGATATTTTGTAAGTTCCTATTTTGTTTTCCGTTAGTTTTTATCCTATTTTGTAGGTTATATTGTCGACTTGATATTTTGTAAGTTCCTATTTTGTTTTCCGTTAGTTTTTATCCTATTTTTACTCCTATTTTGTAGGTTTAAAATAGTGCTTGAAAGTAATATTTTACCAACGCAGCCTAAGATAAGTGATATAAGGCCAAAGTTACAAGTTTGGCAATATCCATTGGATCACGAAATGGGCCAAAAAATTCTATTTATACGAGACAAGTCTAAAAGACTTAATATGTGAGCAAATATTAAAAGGCTAGTCCATATTTTCTAGGGCACTTAGGTGAATTAAAAAATTAAAAAAAAAAGGAAACTAGAAAGTTGATGAGGTGGTTGATTTGTGAGTGCCGTGCATGTGCAAGTGATACATTAAGAAGAAAAAAATTGAAAAAAGGAAACGTTAATAATGGGAAACTATTACTACATGGTCGTTGGAGGACTCTTAGGAAAAAATAAAGTGAGTTCATTACTCACTTATAAATAGGGAGCGAGTGACACTTATAGGAAGGCAGAGTAGCGGCAGAGAGAGAGAGACACTCTCTTGAGAGAAGAAGAGAAAAGTGACTGAGAGCAGTAAGAGAGAGAAGAGATTGAAACACTGGGAGTCTAGAAACGGAGAAGCTAAATTCGCATTCCAAATCTAGTATTTCTTTCTTTTCCTCAATATGTTTAAGAACATCTTTTTTTGATTTCTTATTTTTATCATGAGCTATTAGATATTATGAACTATTAGCCTATGTTAGATATTATATTTTGATTGCCGATTTTATTATTTGAAAAATTTTCATTCAGTTTATTTGTATTATCTCGTTCTTCATGTTTTTAATTACTTGATCACTAATTAATTGATTTGGTATTTAAAATTCAGCACTCAAAAGAGAGAATTTTAAATATGACTATTAGATATACAATTTAGAATTTTATAGAGTTCGAGAGGCCTATAAGTTTTTTGAATTCAATTAAAAAGTATCATAGTACTTAATAACTTCTTATTATCTAGATTTTTATAAAGATATTGAAATCCGATATTAGGAATAATTTTGTCTCGACACTCGGGAGAGAGTTGAATACTTTGAGATTCTTGACTTATATACTAGGAGACTAAACAATAATAAATTGGCATGAAAAACATAGTGAACAACTAGGTGAAATCAAACCTCTAGAGTATTTGCATATTGATTATTTTCTCTATTGTAAATATTAGTTTTATTTCCTTTTTTTAGTTTAATATTTTATTTTTATTATTTGACTTTCTAGATAAAATTAGGATTATTTTAATTACTGTACTTAGTAAAAATTAGATTTCAATCATGTAGGTACAACATCCTTACTTCCTTTTATACTATGAAAACTTGACACCGTGTATTTGTGGAATTATTACATAACAAGTTTTTGGTACCATTACCGGGGATTATTAATACTATTACCAATTAATCTTAGTTTTAATTTAGATTTATTTTCTTTATTATATATCTTATTTTATTTTGAAGTTGATGCGTAGAGTGAAAGGTTTTGAATTACTTCCTTTTGATCCTGAAATCGAGAGAACACTTCCGAAACTAAGGGAAGAAAAGAGAAGAGAAGCTCAAGCAATGTCGGCCAATAACAACAATGATCAACAACAATGGGCAATTCGGGAATACTTCAACCTGGTTGTTAATAAAAATTAGTTTGGAATTGCTCGCCAGCCCATCAGTGCAAATAACTTTGAGCTTAAGCCTGCACTAATTAGCATGGTGCAATAGAACTAGTTTGGTATATCTACTTTAGAAGACCTAAATGTCCACCTAACGAAGTTCTTAGAGATATGTGACACGATGAAGATGAATGGTGTTACTGAGGATACCATTAGACTACACTTATTTCCTTTCTCTCTTAGGGACAAATCGAGAGGTTGGTTGGAGTCTGTTCCACCAGGGAGTGTCACAAGTTTGCAAGATATGTCTCAGAAATTTCTAACAAAATTTTTCCCTCCTGCAAAGACATCCAATTAAGAAGTGAAATTGGCCAATTTAAGCAGCTAGACCTTGAGCCATTCTATGAGGCGTGGGAGAGATTTAAAGATTTACTTCGTCGATACCCACAACATGATTATTAAGATTGGCTTCAGATTCAATTTTTGTACAACAGGTTAAATGGTCAAAGTAAGACCATTGTTGATGCTGCTGCTAGAGGCACTCTAATGGCAAAGGCTGGGGATGAAGCTCACTTACTTTTGGAGGAGATGTCAACTAATAGTTACCAATGGCCGACAGTCAATGAATAGAAAAGTGGCAGGGATTCATGATATAGTCGCAGTAACAACTCTCACTATACAAGTTTCAATACTTTCAAACCAATTTGTAGTATGGACTAATATGGGCATTCAACAAAATACGGAAACTATTGCAGCAGCTAAAGTTCCAAACATGGGAGCTGGAGCTACTATTGAACAAATGTAGTATGTTAACAATCAAAATTTTAGCAATTATCAAGGCAATCAGTTGTCAAATTATTATCATCCAGGACTTTGCAACGATGATAACTTCTCTTATAGTAATACAAAGAATGTATTGCAACCTCCTTCAGGCTTTAATAGCTGAGCAATAGAAAAGAAACCTTCATTAGAAGACATGCTCAGCTTTTTCATAGTAGAAACGAGGAATCAATTCAACAAAGATGAAACAAATTTGGACAACATTGAAATTCACATGGGCAACATAGGAGCAACAATTAAGAATATTGAGGTTCAAATAAGGCAACTTGCAACATTTATTAATTCTTTACAGAAGGGGTCTTTTCCTAGCAACACAGAGGTGAACCTAAAGAAGCAATGCAATGCTATCATCTTATGAGGTGGGAAGGAATTCAAGGGATTGAAGCCACGAGAGAATAATATATTTACTTCAGCATCATTACAAATAGAAGAACATACACAAAAAGAGGAAAATCAAGGGTAAGCAACAAAAGAGCAGTGAAACCTAACTCTATATCATTTCCAAATATCCTCCAATTCTTAAAACTCTTATTCCTTATCCTCAAAGATTTCAGAAAAAGAAAGTCGATGCACAATTTTCCAAGTTTCTAGAAATCTTCAAGAAAATTCACATCAACATACCCTTCGTAGATGCCCTAAAGCAAATGCTCAACTATGTGAAATTCTTGAAGGAAGTGATACCTAAGAAAAGGAAGTTAGAAGATTTTGAGATGGTGAAGCTAACTGAAGAATATAGTGCAATTCTTCAAAAGAAATCACCTTAAAAGTGAAAAGATCCAAGAAATTTCACTTTACCTTGCACTACTAGAGGACCTTCCATTGACAAAGCATTATGTGACCTAGGTGCAAGCATTAATCTAATGCCGTTGTCTATTTTTTGAAAGTTAGGATTTGGAGAGGTAAAACCAACAAATATCACATTGCAATTGGTAGATAGATCTCCTACCTATCCTCGTGGAATCATAGAAGATATGTTGGTGAAAATTGAGAAGTTCATATTTCCTGCAGACTTTGTGGTATTAGAAATGGAAAAAGATCAAGATATTCCTCTTATTCTTGGGCAACCTTTCTTAGCTACTAGTGGAGCATTGATTGATGTGCAAAAAGGGGAGTTAACTTTGAGGGTGAATGAAAAAAAAGGTGCAGTTCAACATTTTCAACACCAACAAAGTTTCTAAAAAGATAAGCACATGTAATAGGATAGATGTGAATGGAAAATGTGCTAAAGAGGTCCAAGCAGATGAAAAACCATGCAACCCTTCGATGGATGAGACTTAGTGCAATAACTAGTAGATCTTAAAGTGTGAGTTTATGCCAAGGCAACAAATCATTCTTTTGAGATCCCATTAGAAGTGTTTCCCAGGCAAGTTGAAGTCAAGATGATTGGGACTATTCATTGTTGAGAAGTTTGGGGCTATAGACTTAAAAGGTGACAACAGATATGTATTTCGAGTCTACAAGCAACGATTGAAGCATTATGATGGAAATGAGGAAAGGGACAAAGAAGACATTCCTTTGAAAGAACCGCTATGAAGAATATAGAAGAAGTCTGGATGAGGACTATAAATAAAGCACCTCTTGGGAGACAACCCAAGCTTTCTAAACTTTCTTTCTTTTTAATTTTTTTTTTTCATTTTTTTAAGTTTGTTTAGTTTACTTTGTCTTAAACATATTTGAGTTCTTAAGTTTTCTTGCTCTCTGGTTTACTCAATGTGCCCTCCATGTGAGATTATAGACTACTTCCAAATGTATTTCCTAAGGATGAAGACTGACATGAAAATACCCCCAATTCTGTCAAGAAGTCCACCATACTTTACTTTTCTCTATTTTACACTGAGGACAATGTCTGTTTTAAGTTTGGAGGGATAAAATGGTGTTTTTCTTTTGTTTTCATTTACAAAATTCAAAAAAATAAATAATTCAAAAAAATCCAAAAAAAATTGTTTTTTAGTTTTAGTTTGGTTTACTTGTCTAAGGCCGATGATAAGAATATGATTAAAGTGAATATAACTCTTGGAAAATGATAAATGTTGACTTAGTCTTTGTGCTTGACTCTAATATAAGTTTTGCTTTACTTGAGGTTTTTTACACACTTGAGCACATAACCATGCACATTTGGCTCCTTTGAAACTTAGAGAAAATTTATGTGAATTAAGTTTTTCCCTAAAGATCTCACCGAATTATAGAATTTGTTTGAAAACTATTTAATGCGAAATCCTAGATGACATATCACTAGAGGCATGATTTAGGTTATTTTTGGATCGTTTGAGCCTTTCAAACCGACCTTTGATGATTGAATATCCTTAGTTTACTCCATTAAGCTTATATTGTTGACATTTTCTTTGGTACCCATATTTTTAGCCTATCTTTTAAACAGTTTCCAGTATTTTACTTTGCGCCTGTGAGCACATGCGATCTTTATTGAACATTTTTTATGTGACAATATGAGAGGAAGTGTGGTGTTAAGAAAATGAATCCTATTGAGGCATTTGAAAAAGAAAAAGAAAAAAACAAAAAGTACTATACCCTTGCGCAAATGAAAGAAAAAAAATTGTTAAGAAGAAAAATATGAAAAATCATAAGTTTGAGGGTATAGTAGTTTAAAAAAAATGGTTCATAAAAGAAGAGATGGAAAACAAGTTTAGGGGAGTTGTGGATTGTTCGAATTTAGGGGTTAAAAAAAGATAAAGATTCAAGCATAAAACATTTGCTTAGGGTGAATTGAGCCAAAATATTATCCTTATCTTACCTTTACCTTAGCCTAACATTACAAGCTTAATAAAGTCTTATTGATCTTGAGTAATATGTTAGTTTACATTAATGGAGAATGATTAGAAAAACAAGCTTATAGAGTTTGGCAATTTCTTATCAAGAGATCATTCATAATTCACTTATTTGCATAAAATGATCCAAGTTACAAGTGGTTAGATATAATTAGCTATACACACACACATAAAGAATCAATAGTAAGGTAAAGCTAGTATTAGAGTTGAAATTCTAGATGTTGACGATGTTTTGAAGTTCCTTTAGTTATAATTATATGTAATCTTTGAGGCTTGTTTCCAAGTTAAGATTAAATCAATACTCGATCTTTTTGTTTTAGGTTTTATTTTCTTTTGCTCAAGACTAGCAAAATATTAAGTTTGGTGAAATTTGATAAGTCAAATTTATACTCATTAATTATATATTGTCGACTTGATATTTTACAAGTTCCTATTTTGTTTTCCGTTAGTTTTTATCCTGTTTTTACTCTTGATTTGTAGGTTTAAAATAGTACTTGAAAGTAGTATTATACCAATGCAACCTGAGACAAGTGATATAAGGCCCAAGTCACAAGTTTGGCAACATCTATTGGATTATGAAATGGGCCAACAACTTCTACTTATACGAGACAAGCCCAAAGGACTTGATATGTGAGCAAAAATTAAAAAGCTAGTCCATATTTTCTAGAGCATTTAGGTGAATTGAAAAATTAAAAAAAAAGAGGAAACTATATAGTTGATGAGGTGGTTGATTTGTGAGTACCGTGCTTATGCAAGTGATTCACTAAGAAGAAAAAATTTGAAAAAAGGAAACGGTTGTACGGTCTAAAATCCTATATGTTGGTTAATGCCATAAAGGGAAAGTTAGCAACTAAGAGAATGTGTCAGGTCGCATGAGTAAGTTAAGTGCCACCTCTTCCGAGTAAGTCGAATACAACCTCCCTCCGAATAAAGTGCGACCTCCTCTGAACGAGTTAAGTGCGACCAGAATGAAAAAGAAACTAGACCAAGCTTCATTCAAACGGCCAATCTACAAAGAAAGGGAAACAAAAGTTTCTCTTTCAAGATCGACCAATCATCTCATTTAAGTTGTTATCCAATTATATTGTTACTCAAATTATATTTTCTGATTATACACTTACCCATTTTCATAATTGGGAAACAATGAGCTACCCTCACCTATATAAAGGGAGTTCAATGCTATTGTGAGGGATCTATGATCAGCTTCTAGGGAGAAGTTTTGGGATTTATTATTTTTACTTCCTGGAAACTTAACGAGACTCTTGTAATTCTCCAGAAAATAGTTAACAATAGTGGACGTAAGCTAATCGTTTTTGAGGCTGAACCACTATAAAATTCTTGTCTCTTTTACATGCTTTGATTAATGAATCCTTTTCACACACAAGCCACATCTTGTAATTTCTTAAATTCATTATTGACAAAACCACCGTCAACAATTGGCGCTAGAAGGAGGGCTATTCTAGCAAAGAAGTTTGCCAACTCCGCTTCGTTCAACAATGGCGAACACTAGAAACACTACCAGAAACACTAGAACTAGCCGGAACTAACCCCAAAGCACTACTGCTGCACAGGTAGATCCTGCTTAGGATCAGCCTGCCATGACCGCACCAGAAAATATTGTCCAGAGACAAGTTCGTATGGAGGAAGCACTGGTGAACCTTCAGCAAATTACAAGTCAGATTAATGACTCTCTATGATGACTTGCTGAGGGATAGATGCTAACTCCACCATAGCACGAACGTCCCAGAGAACGTCCTGCTTAACAACGTGAGAGAGGAATTTAGATCCTAGAGACAGGGAATAGCGACCAGCATAAAGCCCGGTAGGAGCGTCATGGAGATCTCACCTCCAAGGGAAAAGGCAAGGTCGCAGATTTGCCCTTGGAATCCGAAACTGAAAGTTCAAGCACAAATCGTAATCGTCGACAACCTTCTTGGAGAGTGACCATCAATCGTGATGGTCAAAACAATGAGCAAAAACGACAATCGAGGAGTGTCTTTGAAAGAATTAGTAGAGAATCTCGACAGAATCCTACATACCTGAGACAAAATCTAGAACAGCAATGTAGACAAGAGCGATCCACATCGAATCTCAACAATCGAAGTCGATCTCATCACACTATTTCAATGGAAACCCCACAAAGGTCGCAACAGACCCTGCCTGACCAGTCTACCTTAAATCGCGATAACAACCAAAGGCCACCCCTACCATTAGCAAAAGATAATATTCTCCCTCTCCCTCTGAACGTTGATGTTCACAATTTGAGGATCGCGTTAGATGCACTTACATGCTGGGACGATGAGCTTGTTGATGGGTATCATCAATCGCCATTCAGTGAGGACGTTCGAGCTGTTGCCTTACCTGCTAGATTCAAACATTCCACCATAAACACTTTTGATGGGAAAACTGATCCGTAGGATCATATGGATCACTTCAACGAGCTGATGAAACTATATCGTGTCGATGATCTCGCACATTTCAGATGTTTTGCTGTAACTCTTATGGGAGAAGTGAAGAAATAGTTTTGAGGACTCAAGTCTGGCTCAATCTCGTCCTGGCAACAACTCCAGACTGTATTCTTGAGGCAATTCCAGGTTGCGAAGAATTTCACTATTCCACTGGTTAGTCTGTCTGCTATTCGGCAAGGTCTGGAGGAAACTCTATGTTCTTACCTAAATCGCCAGAATTAGCAAAGGTCAACAACCCACCTGAAGAAGGAGTTTTAACTCAAGTGATGTCTGGGGTGTGATCAGAAACTAAACTCTGGGAAGATTTACTTAAGCGAGAATGCAGAACCCTTGAAGACTTCTATCGTAGAGTTGGTCGGTATCTAAGGGTGGAATCTTCACGCGAAAATCTTCATAAGGTCACAAAGGAAGGAAGAAAAGATGCGACCACAAAGAACAACAATAATAAAAGGTCGAATAAAAGGAGTAATAAACAAATGACTAATAAGCAGCCCCAACAGAAAAGCAAGAGGTTCCAAAAGCTCCCATAAGGTTCAACAACTATACTAAACTGAACGCACCCATAGATCATATTTATGCGGTCACGAACCAGCAGGAGAGGTATCATTAACCGGAACTGATGAAAAGAGATAGAGCGAGACGTGATCCCAACAAGTTCTGCTGGTATCACAATGACATTGGACACGATACCAATAACTGCTTTGCCTTGAAAGATGACATCGAAAGATTAATTAAAGAAGGACAGCTGTGGCAGTACACCAAACTAAATAATGAAAGGTGAGAAGAAGACCGATAGGGACCTCCATAAATTCAACGCGAGGTGCGAACTATTTTTAAAGTCTCACGCATCAGTGGAAATTCAAAGAGAGTGTAAGATAGGTACACACGAGAAGCGCGACAGCAACCATTAACTAATGTCATACATCTCGAGCAGCGACCACGAAAGGTTCAACGGGAACCGGATATGGATATTTCCTTTATAGAGTAGGATACCAGGGAGGTCCATTACCCGCACAATGATGCATTGGTCATAAAGATCAACTGTGGAAGCACGCAGCTATGGCGAGACGAGTATTGGTCGATAATGGCAGTGCTGTCGACATCCTGTACTATGATGCCTTCAAGAAGATGGGGTTAAGTGAAAGTGACCTGAAGCCCACTGTCATCCCACTCTACGGATTTACTGGTAAGAACATAATGCCCAGAGGCATGATTGAGTTAATGGTCAATGTTAGAACCTATCCTAGGGTTTCAACTGTAATGACCCAATTCTTAGTTGTGGATTGCCCCTCTGCATTTAATGCTGTACTAGGAAGACTGACGCTGAGGGAACTTCGAGCAGTAACTTCGATCTATCATCTCGCTATGAAGTTCCTAACTCAACAAGGAGTAGGCAAGGTGCGAGGTAACCAATATGCTTGTTATAATAACTCAATAAAGCTCGTAACAAAAGATATGACACCTCGCATAATGATGGTCCAACTCCAAGGAGAAACATCAAGGAAAGCATCAGAAGCGTCAGGTGAAGCATCAAGTGGAACTTCAATTGATGACCTCGACTCTCGAGAAATTGATGGTGAGGTAAAAACTGGACCTATAGAAGACTTGGAAGATTTGCCAATCGATAGGTCTTCGAAGGTTCCTAAAATCGGAGCGAAACTTCAAGAACCCGTGCGAGCTTTATTAATCGCTTTTTCGTATGGCAACATTCGGATATAGTGGGGATTGATCTGAATATCATGTGTCACTGCCTCAATATAGATACGACGAGGAAGCCTGTGCGGCAAAAAAGAAGAGCCATGAATCCAGAACGTTACATCGCATTGAAAGAAGAGGTAGAGAAGCTACTCGAGATTTGATTCATTAGGGAATCTTTCTATCCAAACTGGCTTGCAAACCCAGTTTTAGTGAAGAAACCCAACGGGAAGTGGAGAACTTGTATTGATTTCACTGACCTCAACAAGGCGTGCCCGAAGGATAGTTTTCCCCTTTTGAGAATCGACCAACTCGTAGATGCGATGTCGGGACATGAACTGTTAAGCTTTATGGACGCATATTCTAGATATAATCAAATCCCCATGTACGAGCTTGATGAGGAGCATACTTCATTCATCACTAACCAAGGATTGTACTGTTACAAGAAGATGCCTTTTGGACTCATCAACGCGGGAGCGACTTATCAGCGTCTTGTCAATATGATGTTTGCAAAACAAATTGGCAAGACAATGGAAGTATATGTTGATGACATGCTGGTGAAATCAAAGGGAGTTGAAGATCACATCAAGCATCTTGATGAGATGTTCAAAATTCTTCAAAAATATCAGATGAGACTAAACCCCCAGAAGTGTGCGTTTGATGTAGGATCTAGAAAATTCCAGGGGTTCATGGTCAACCAGCGAGGAATTGAAGATAATCCCCAGAAGATACAAGCACTAATCGATATGCAATCCCCCCGTAAACCCAAAGATGTTCAAAGCCTAGCGGGAAGAGTGGCTGTATTAAGTCGATTTGTATCCAGATCAATAGATAAGTGCCAACCATTCTTTGAAGTACTGAAGTGTTCGAAGTGGTTTGAGTGGACAGAAGAATGCGAGCAGATATTTCAAGAATTAAAAGCACACTTAGGTTCTCCTTCACTCTTGTCGAAGCCAAACTCGGGGGAAGAATTATATTTATACCTCGATGTTTCCAAATATGCGACAAGTGCTGCATTAATTCGAGAAGAAGAAAAGATATAGCGACCGGTATACTATATAAGTAAAAGATTACTCGATGCCAAAGCAAGATATCCAGAAATGGAGAAGTTGGCATTAGCACTCATCGTCACATCCAGGAAGCTTCGACCTTATTTTTATGCGTACTCTATCAAAGTTTTCGCAAATTTTCCATTAAAGCAGGTTTTGCAAAAACCTGAATCTTCAAGATGATTACTTAAGTGGGCAATTGAGTTGAGTCAGTTTGATATCAATTTTCAACCCCGCATGCAATTAAAGGGCAAGCTCTCGCAGATTTCATTGCAGAATTCACATATGATGTCAATGTTCCCATAAAGTAATCGAAAAACCTGCTACGGATTTATCAAAATTGTGGAAACTTTACATTGATGGATCGTCAAACGAGAATGAAGCCGGTACGGGCTTAGTACTAATCAGTCTTGAAGGGCACATATTTTCGGCATCAAATAATGAGGCAAAATACGAAGCACTGATAGCTGGACTAAAGCTCGCACGAGAAATGAAAGTCAAAATAATTGAGGTATATAGTGATTCCAAGCTGGTCGTTTGTCAAATAATCGGTGATTATCAAGCAAGAGGAGAAAAAATGATAGCTTATTTAAATGAGGTATGAAGACTTTTCTTGACATTTACTGCCTATGACATTCAACTTCTTTCACGCATTAAAAATACTCGGGCAGATACTCTAGCTAAGCTCGCCTCAACAAAAGATGCCGAATTACTAAAGGTGGTCCCTATCGAAGTTCTTGCAAAACCAAGTACCGAAGTAGAGCCCTAAATAACCATGCCGATTGACAAGAAACCATCATGGATGGATCCTATAATAGAGTATATACAAAATGGCGACCTCCCCGAAAACAAAGATGATGCAAAGCGACTTCGAATGAAGGCAGCTCGCTATGTTCTCTATGACGAAAAAAATTTATCAAAGAAGTTTTAGTTTGCCGTTATTATTATGTGTCGATGAAGAAAAAGCACACTACATTACGAGGAAAATTCATGAAGGAATATGTGGAAACCTTTCCGGGGAGCAGGCACTTGCGAACAAAGTTCTAAGACAAGGGTATTTTTGGCCAACTATGAAGAAGGATACAATGGAATTTGCTATGAGGTATGACAAATGTCAATGATTTGCAACTATTCCTAGAATGCCACTTGTTCCTCTAACTCCAATGACCAGTCTATGGCCATTTGCAGTGTAGGGAATTGATATTATCAGAATGCTTCCATTGGCGCGAGTTGGATTAAAATATGCGGTAGTCGCAATCGATTATTTCACCTAGTGGACAGAAGCTAAAGCCTTGAGTACCATTTCCGCAAAGAAGATGATAGATTTTGTTTACAAATCTATAATATGCCGTTATGGTATACCGTATACCATAATTTCTGATAATAGGAATCAATTTGACTGCGATGAGTTCCGTAACTTCTGCGACAACTTAGGCATCAAAAAGAATTTCTCTGTTGTTGTTCATCCATAAGCCAATGGATAGGTCGAGGCTATAAACAAGATACTCAAACAGAACATAAAGACAAAGCTGGAAGAGTACAAAGGAGCTTGGCCAGAAGTACTTCCTGAAGTATTATGGGCTTATCGCACCACTCAACGAACTACAACTGGAGAGAGTCCATTCTCTTTAGCTTATGGATATGAAGCAATGGTACCAGTAAAAATTAGTGCGAGCTCTCTACGACGATCTACCTATGAGCAAGATCAGAATAGCGTGCTAATGAGGATTAAGCTCGATCTTTTAGAAGAAAGGTGCGAGCAGTCTCAACTTCAGATCGCATCATATCAACAGTGCAGGCTCGATATTATAACTCTAAAGTTAGAAGCCGACGGTTTGAAGTTGGTGATCTTATTCTTTGACAGGTTCTACCTAATAATAAAGAGCATGGTGCTGGTGTATTTGGACCCTCTTAGAAAGGACCATATGTTATTGATGCCATTATTCGACCTGGGACATATAAGTTAGCTCGCACTGGTAGACAAAAGATCGAGCATGCTTAGAATGCAGAACAACTTCGTCACTATTATCAGTAAATCTTCATGTATATCTTCATGTATTCGTTATTCGCGGGGCATCTTTATTCGTCATTCGTCAATAAAGATAACTGCTTATATTCGTCATTCATTGGTAGTCATTCGTTGGTTTTCATTCATTATTCGTCATCCGTTATCATCAATAAGGATGTCTCCTCATCGATAATTCAATTTGGTTCACCTTTTATAGTTTTATGGCAGTCTTCGAGCACCATAAAACTTGGGGGATAGTATGATCAGAATATTATCTCCTACTTGCTTCCTAAGGGACTATGCAAACATCCATTTAGAGGTTGGAATTTTAGAGATCGCTGCTAAATTTCTAAAACTTCAAGAAAATCTTAGGATTTTCTCCTCACTTCATACCATAGCATGTCGTATTATGTAATTTCCCTCCTCGAACAACAAAGTAACTAAGCAAAATATTCATTGTTCGATGTGATATATTGCTATATTACATTTTACCATTGAACTTTTGAAAAAGAGTATTGAGTTCGCATCATTCATACTTACTATTTTCTTAAGCGATCTAACCTATCCTAACACTTAAAACCTATTTTAAGTTTGTTTGATTCGAATCGCAATAGCGTACCGATCAGTCACCTAGTAATTGACTACTTGGTTAAATTATACATCTTTATATTACAATGCAGTGTTTTAATTATTTTACAGTAATAAACTATTTATTGATAAAAGCTCGCACCCGTACGCAAGTAAAGTATTACAAACAAAAAGAGAGACTAAGCCTGCATTATTCTGAAATTAAAAAAAAAAAACTATGCAGATGTGCTCGCTCTATCGTCTCCAGTTTTGGCAGCCTCCACTTCCCTCCAACTCTGGACAAGCTCAACCACATCTTTACCAAGGATAGAAAAGTCGAAGTCAGGATGCTCGCAGAAGATATTATATATTATGGTCGACGAGGCGATGTCACTGGCTTTTTCTTCAAGCTCCTCACCTTCAGTAGCCTTGAACTCTTCTATAGCCTTGAGAGCCGCCTCTATTGTCGCCTCTTTCATGCGATCCAGATGCTCAGAGATGATCTTCTCAAGTTCTTTAATTTTCTCCTCGAGCTTCTCTTTTTCAAGCTTTCCTTGGTCAGACCTTCAAGTAGCTGCTACCTCTCTAATTCGAAGGCTTTTCTCTCTTCCTCACGAGCTTTCTCTAAGTCCTCGAATGCTTGGGTTATTTCTTCAACTTTTTCGGCTTTTTTCAATCATTCAAGGATTGGACATGCATCAGGACAGCAGTTATAGCAGTCTGAAAATATAATACATCAATACCAGAAAAGTACATTGAAGAGTGAAGATAGAGGATACTTACATTCACCAACATGTTCATTGCAAAGATGAAGGCGACCTTGGCTGGTCGTTGTTTCATCCTCTCCCAGCCATCCTCAGAGGTAAAACGGTCGACGAAGGCCATGCTCATACCAGCTTTTTCTGGCAGTTGGCACAGGAGTATGAAAAGCTCCTCGTTTTTATCGACCTAGCTCGGTCCTTCATCAGAAGTGGCCGTCTCCTTGGGTGGCTCAGATTGGCTCACAGTTAGTGGAGGGTGAGGAGGAAGCGAGCTTGTTAGGATGTCTTCAAAGGCAACCTTTCGTTTCTTTGAAATGTCGACCTTTTCTTTCCCTTTCAATGAAGGTGGTGTGTCGTCTGGTATCTTGGACTTTGCCATCGACCCCAGAGTTGAAGGCGGTGCTCATAGTCCGCTACCGATTGCCATATCTGTACAGATGGTTGGTTAGCATACAAGGTGTACGATACGACAAAAAGAAGAGAAAAATAACTACCTTCTTGTTGTTGAGAAATCGGTGGCGATGTGGCTTCTGGAGATGATGGTTCCGAGTTTGTAGGAGTGGCAAGTGTTTTTTGTTTCTTAGGTTTGGAAGATGAGACACTCTTATCCTTTTGCTTCCTTGGCTTCTTCTTTAAGCTCAAGCATTTGGTTGGACGATGGGCAGAATCTAGAAAGGCGGCTCCCCTTGGAAGCAGTCCATAAGCAACTAAGTTCTTGGACGTCCCAAGTGTCTTCCAATCAAATTCTTCGATCGGAAGGTTGTTTATTTTATACACTCTTCCGAGTTGCTTTTTGGAGAGCCCTGGTCATTCCCTATTATCTACAATGACATACGAATGCGATCAGAATAATATATTTATGTAGAGAAGGCAAGAAGCTGAAAGTTACCTACCAGGGTTCTGAAAGAAGCCGTTATCTGCGTAGTCAAAATAGAAAAATGGACTTTTCTATTTTCCTATGTTATTGTGAACCTCGTAGATAGTTTTTATGGCTTAATTCGACCACTTGCTCGCATAGAAGAAGCCGAAGTCTAACAAGTTTGATTTCACTTGGTAGAACCAAGTAAACTCTTCAGGAGTGGGGGTTTCCAAACCTAATTTATGGTATAGTATGTACAGACCTATCATATATCTATATGTGTTTGGAGTTAGTTGAAAAGGGACAACTCCATAGTAATCAACGATTGATTTTATGTATAGATGAAGTGGGAGGTGGACACTGCATTTGAGAACTGCTTTAGAGAATGAGGCAATTCCGCGAGGTGGTGTGTGTGGTCGATTGAACTCCATGAGAAGGCGAAGAGGGATGGCGATCTTGTAGTTACATACGATCTTGTTGAGCCTGTTTTTTGTGCAGCTCGTCCTTATATTGGTACATGACCAATCCCTCTCCATATATTAGTAACCCGTTGCGAATGCAGGGGCATCCCTGATATGTCGTGGCCATTGGTACAGAGGAAGGTCGCCTATGTGAGGACTATTTTACCTGACCCTGGTTATCTCTACTTCAGGTTCTGGCTCAAGGTAATCATCGAGATTTATAGAGCTAACGCTGGTATTGGAAGATTTTCCTGAGAATGCATTCCCTTCCCTAAAATCCGCACTATTAGACATCTAAAAAGAATTATGGATGGGTTTAGTCTTATGCGAGCATCATGGATCTTCACTATATACGAGCAATTTTAAGGGTCATCCTAGGATTGCATCATCAAGCTGCTCATCGGATTTTTTCTAATCAATCTACGAATTCATAAAAAGTGTTCGAGCAGTTCTTCGATAATTCGTCACTCGGCTAATTATGGTTTTCAAAAAATAAAGATTTAGATCCTAAAATTCTTAAGAGAGTTCATCGATCATCAAAAAAATACGGAGCGGGTCTAAAAAATGAACGTTTTTCATTCCATCCGAGTGTGGGATGAGTTCTTGTTTAGGGTATTTAGCCTCTACGATTTGTCCCTATTTCTAGAAATAAAATCTGAGAGTTTTCTGAAAAATCGAAGAATAATAAGAGAAAGAGATGATATATACTAACCTTTCTTCAAAGATTAAAGGACTGAGATGTCGTCTGAAAGATTGCGGTGATAACATGGTCGGAGAAGATGACGAATTTGTGCGAGCTATGAAACAGAAGAGGACACTGAGGGGATTTTCCTTTTAAGCGCTTCGGACTTCAGAAGTGAGAGAAACATGGCGATAGGGTTCGAGTTTTGAAGAAGAGGCGGATAAAATTTTTTCAATATATATATGTCGAGCGTCATCAAATCACAGCCGTAGATCAAGGTATTTAATTTTCAGATCGAAAGGTTGAAGTTCACGCGGGAATTGATTTTCCGAAATCAAATCGGAATCTTTTCAAAATTTGAAATGACTCGATTTAAGACAACAGTTGGCATCATCGCTATTATTGTGTCTACTCAAAAAACGGAAAAGTCTCCACGAGTTTTGCTGAAAAAAGGTGACACGTGATTTTATCTGTCAAGAAAAGATACGCGTGGTTCTGAAAAGATGTGATTTGAGAGTTAACGACTCTTCGAAGTTATCAAGATAATGTCATGACGTCGCATTTATAAGCTTGCACTTATAATAGAAGGAAGCTCCATTTTGTCCTAAAAAACTAATGGAGCTGGGGGGTAATAATTGTGCGGTCTTAAAATCTATATGTTGGTTAATGCCAGAAAGGGAAAGTTAGCGATTAAGAGAACATGTCAGGTCACACGAGTAAGTTAAGTGCGACCTCTTCCGAGTAAGTCAAATGCGACCTCCCTCCGAATGAAGTGCGACCTCCTCTTAACGAGTTAAGTGCGACCAGAATGAAAAGAAAACTAGACTAAGCTTCGTTCAAATGACTAATCTACAAAGAAAGGGAAACAAAAGTTTCTCTTTCAAGATCGACCAGTCATCTCATTTAAGTTGTTATCCAGTTATATTGTTACTCAAATTGCATTTTCTAATTATACACTTACCCATTTTCACAATTGGAAAACATTGAGCCACCCACACCTATATAAAGGGAGTTCAATGGTGTTGTGAGGGATCTATGATCGGCTTCTGGGGAGAATTTTCGGGATTTATTATTTTTACTTCCTGAAAACTTAACGAAACTCTTGTAATCCTCCAGAAAATAGTGAACAATAGTGGATGTAGGCTCATCTTTTTTTTTGGGTTGAACCACTATAAAATTCTTATCTTTTTTACATGCTTTGATTGATCAACCATTTTCACACACAAGCCACATCTTGCAATTTCTTAAATTCATTGTTGACAAAACCTCCGTCAACAGGTAATAATGGGAAACTGTGACTTTATATGGTCAGTGGAGGACTCTTAGGAGAAAATAACGTGAGTTCATTAGTCACTTATAAATAGGGAGTGAGCGACACCTACAGGAAGGCACAGTAGCAGTAGAGAGAGAGAGACACTCTCTTGAGAGAAGTAAAGAAGAGTGACAAAGCATTAAGAGAAAGAGTCGAGAAGAAGAGACGAATACAGTGGGGTTCAAAGACGGGGAAGCTAAATTCACTTTCCAAATCCATTTCTTCTTTTTATTCCTTAATATGTTTAAGAACATCTTTTTCTGATTTCTTATTTTTATCATGAACTATTAGCCTATGTTAGATAATATATTTTGATTGCCAATTTTATTATTTGAGAATTTTTCAATCAGTTTAATTGTATTATATTGTTCTTCATGCTTTTAATTACTTGATCACCAATTAATTGATTTGATATTTAAAATTTGGCATTCAAAAGAGGGATTTTTAGATGTGATTATTTGATAATGCAGCTTAGAATTTTATAGAGTTTGGGAAGCCTAAAATTTCTTTGAAGTCAATTAAAAAGAATCACAGTATTTAGTAACTTTTTATTATCTAGATTTTAACTGGGATATTAAAATCAAATATTAGGAATAATTTTGGCTCAACACTCGGGAGGAAGTTGAATATTTTGGGATTCTTGACTTATATACTAGGAGATTGATCAATAATAAATTGGCATGAAAAACATAGTGTATAACTAGGTGAAATTAAACCTCTAGAGTTTTTATATATTGATATTTTCTCTGTTGTGAATATTAGCTTCTTTTCTCTTTTTTTTTTAGTTTAATATTTTATTTTTATTATTCGATTTTCTAGATAAAATTAGGATTATTTTAATTACAGTACTTAGTAAAAATTAGGTTTCAATCCTGTGGGTATGACATCCATACTTCTTTTTATACTACTAAAACTTGACACTGTGTACTTGTGTAATTATTTCGTAATGTCAGTCCTAAGGACAGATATGCCATTATTTTGAGACAATTGTTTAGAATTCCTTCTATGAGTTACGAATCAAGCTCCATTTACTATACGTGTAGAATAAGATAAGACATGGAAATATAGCCCAAATGCCAATGAGCACAACTCATCAGTTACTTCAGTGGATCCATTTTGACATAATTCATACATCTGTTAATTCTATTAAAATATAAATTGGACAATAATGAAAACAACTGTTATATGCAAAGATTGGAATTATAAGTTATATACCTTCGTATAAAATTAAGTTGGAAATTGTTGTCTTTGTATTTCATCCAGGTTTTAACCACCTTTTTGCTGGAGCTCCCTCTTGTTTTCACTATATTATAGAAAAAAATATGAAAGTTCAATATAATGCCATATAATCATAATTATTTAATATTTTATTAGTTATTAGGGCTTACTCCAAATATTTCTGGATCTCTGGGCAATTGTTTAATATGCACCATTTAGCTCTCTTTCGAAGATGCGTATCAAGTGACACATAAGTCTATTTTCCAATAGGACGACATTGAGATTAGAACATACTTGTATATTTTTTCGGACCAGTGCCAATAACATCCTCATTCCTATCAGAACGATTAAATTTTGTCTCAATCCCTTGGAAATATATTGAACAAAACGTTAATGCTTCATCAACAATATAACCTTCAGCAATAAATCCCTCAGGACGTGCTCAATTTTTAATATAGTCTTTCAACTTCTTTATATATCTCTCATACAGATACATCCACCTGAAGTGAACAGGTCCTCCAAGTAATACTTTTTCGGACAAATGCATCACTAAGTGAACCATGATATCAAAATATTCAAGGGGAAATATTCATTCAAACTTGCAAAGAATAAAAACTATGGCATCTTCAAAATTCTCCAAGTCTTTCTTACTCAAACTCCTAGCACATATTTGTTGGAAAAAATTACAAAGTTTAATAATTGTCGACTTTTATGCATACTAAGAAAAATGTGTGTGATAGTGTTCTTGGTACAATGTTAGAAATTGAAGGAAAATCAAAAAACACAATTAATACACGACGTGATTTAGCTTATATGAAAATAAGATGAGAGTTGCATCTGAATGAATCAANTGTAAATTCTATCAATTAAACCTCATGCATAATACACTCTCACTGCCAATGGACAATGTAAATTCTATCAATTTTTTAAGTCGGTTAAGTTTTTTGACAACTTTGCAAGTAATTTGGGGAGGAATATAACTAATGATGACTCAAAAATAACTGGCCTGAAGTCGTATGATTGCTATGTTATTATGTAGCATTTGTTGGCTCCTGGCATAAGTGCTTTTACATATAAGGAGGATTGTGTCTTAAAGATAATGATGACCAATAATCTAGCTCATAAAAGATACTTTTCCTTCTCTAGTTTAGTTTGTCTTTGTCACATTTCCTCTTAACCCCTCCATAATTTGGATGTTTACTCAACAACATATCCAATAACTGTCTTAGTTATTCTAAAATATTTCCATTACTAAAATGCTAAGGTAGGTTTCTTTTCTCCAGTTTCCCATCAAATTCTTTACTTCTTCTCATGGAATGATTAGTCGGTAGGAAATGTTTGTGAGCCATATAACAAGTCTTGGTCTACAATCTCAATGAAGGAGTGTCTTCGTTACAAGTTAGACAAGTTTTGTAATCTTGACCACTCCAACCAGATAAACTACTATGGGTCGGGAAATTATTAACAGTCTACAAAAGTGCAACTCATATTTTGAATGTACTATTACTAGTGGCATCTCGAGTATCTATCCCGACAACCTATAACTATTTCAACTCGTCAACTAACAGTCTCAAAAAAATATCCATATCTTTTCATAGAGATTGAGAACAAAAAATTAACAATGACATCGTGAAATAACACTCCTTCATACATAGCTATGGTGGTAAGTTATAAGTTATCAATACCATCGACCACACACTGTATAACAAACTCATGTTGATAAATAGATTAAATCTATCTACTGTCAAACCTAATTCTTTGGTTCTTTGGCAAATTCAGGATATCTACGATCAACTCTTTCCATGCTTCCCCATTAACTAGATGTCTTAACACCCTTTCCTCATTAGAACGACCTAAACAATACCACCTCATACTTGCTATAGTATACCTCAACCCGTATAATCGCTTTAACTACAGTTTCAATAGAAAATACTGTAACACTTTGTGAGTTACCTTCTTGCCCTTTGTAGTTTTATCTACCAAACAACTTACCTCACACACATGATAATTTTCTTTGTCTGCATTTTCTTTCTAAAATAAAACATAATCATATTTGCAAATATGAATTGACTCATACGATAATCCCAACATAGACATCCATTTTTTTGCCTCGTAATGTGACCCCAGTAGCTTGTCTCTATTAGAAGTGTCTCTTTCAATAATTTCAATAGGTTATCAAATGATTTATTACTCCATTTATGCATTACCTTCAAATGCATAAGTTTGGCCAAAAAATTCAACGCCAAAAAATGTCTACACCCAGGATACAATTCTTACTCAACCTCTAAGAACAAATCATCATACTATTCTATAGATATTGAAGATGACATTGCAACATTTTCATCCAAGTTAATGTCATTATGAATAGGAGTAAATGGACGTATAAAGTTATTTATCATATTTTCCATCTCATTTACTATATCATTACCTCCATGTAGATCATTTTGCGGAATATCCACATCATCAACTTCTCCATGAAATGTTGAAGTTGTATATTCTACATCAAACTATGAGTTATTATATGCATCTTCACTACATCAAGTGTCTTATGTAAGACATTGCGATATTCTTTACATGGACAATGAATTTTGCCTTGGTCATTCACAAAAATTTTGCCCTATCAAGAAATGACATTGTACCATTCTAATATTTCTTAGAAAAACGGTTCCTCAAATATATCCAACTCTTGTCAACTAACATATTTTTGCATTACTTGCTATTTGATGTCAAAATGAGTTAGAAATGATTGTCAAATATTATATGCATGATTATAATATTTCCTAAATCCACCTTATCACTCCACTTCTAAAGGATAAGGCTCTATCCTATTCAAGATTACTTTATTATGTGGTTCATCATTCATTCAAATATTGTTCCATTCACGTCGAAATTTTAACATTATTTCCTTACAGTTCTTCTAAGTGTTATATATATATGTACACATCCGGATAACACAAGGAGATGCCAACAAAACTCAATCAAAAAATAATGTTTATAAGTGAAGATAACATGTAACCTATAATATCAAACTGTCCAAATGGGACAATTAAAGTCACTATATATATACAAATATACACATTATGACTACAACCTTTCTCATCACATGCAATTGGTTTGAATTATTCTTGATCATCACAATTGTATAACTTTGACTATGATAATTAAGAACATCCCAAATCAGTTTAGGTGTGATGACCATTCTCGGGAATTACTGTGAACTCAGAGGTACTTATTATATTTGGTAGTTTGCGAGGATATTTTGGGTATTTTATTCAGTGTAGGGGTATTTCGGATATCTGAGAAATTATAGGGGATATTTTAGTAACTATAGGGGTATTTTTGAAATTTCTTATTTTAGGGACATTTTGGGTAGTATTGTGAATTAAAGGACTATTTTAGGGTTTTAAATCGAACCTAAAGGTATTTCGAAGTTTACTTAGCTAAAGGGTATTTTGTGACTATAAGAGTTTTAATGTGATTGAAAGGGTATTTTACTAGTTGTATGAGTTTTTTAGTTCTTATACAGACATTTCGAGCATTTTGTTTTTTTTTTCTTGGTTATAGATGTATTTTTCAAAATCAAAATATTATTATAAATTAGTTTTTTAGATTAATTATATAATTAATCTTACTCTTTAATTTCTTTTTATTTATTATTACCTTATACTCAAGTCCTAAACATCAAATATTAATTACTAGTGTCATTTAATTAACTTCTTCTACTCACTGTAACTAATTATTAAAATATTCGTATAATGTAAAAGTTATTAATTAATTTTATTACCTTTTACTAATTATTTAATTCATAATTAAAATGTAAAATTTATTTTCTAAAAATATTAAATAGTTATAATTACCTTTTATTTATTTTATGTATTATTATTATTTAAGCTTATTCATTTTCATGTATTATTATTATTATTGTTGTTGTTGTGATAATATAGTTACTATTACCTTTTATTTATTTTATGTATTATTATTACTATTTAAGTTTATTTATTATTATTATTATTAGTAGTTGTAGTAGTAGTAGCTAATCTTAAAATAGAGTTCAGCTTTTTAAAAAAATATTATTATAAATTAGTTATTTTAGTTGTTATTATTATTATTATTATTATTATTACTAGTAGTAGTAGTAGTAGTAGTGGTAGTAACTAATCTTAAAAAGAGTTGATGCCCTTTTTAAAAAACTATTATTATAAATTAGTTATTTTAATTTAATTATATAATTAATCTTACTCTTTAATTTTTTTTATTTATTATTACCTTATTAGTTTAATTTAATCATTCATTTTACTAGCTTTATTAATTAATTTTATTATCTTTTACTAAATATTTAATTAATAATTAAAATGAAAAAGTTATTGTCTACAAGTGCTAAATAATTTTTGTTACCTTTTATTTATTTTGTGAATTATAATTATTATTATTTAATCTTATTAAATTAAATTATTAATATATTTAATTATTCCTATTATCATTTATTAATTTTAATCATATTTTTAATTATTAGATCATATTTTTAATTAATTTATGAAATTTATTTTAATGTAATTTCATCATTTATCATTAAATTAAATCACTAATCTAATATTCATATTAATCTAATTAAAATAGTTCTAATCTAATCCAACATAAATCAAAATTAAAATACACAACATAAACCAAAAATATAATTACTTGCAAATATAATTTTTCCATATAATTTTCACACAAACATTAATCTCACATATTGAATTTAACCACAGACCAACATAATATAACAAAATAATTTAATAAATCCAAATAAATCTCACTATATTTCTAAATACAAAATAATCTCACAAATCCAATATAACAAAATCATATTACCCAATTTAAATAATATAAAATAACCTATTATTTTTAACGAATATATAAACATAACCATATTTTAATAATAATCTAACCTCATTAATTTTAACTATTATATAAAACTAACCTATTATTAACGAATACATAAATCTAACTATAATATAATCTGATTCTTATTTTTAATAGTCTAAATAAATGCTTAAAAAATTATTTTTAATAGTCTAAATAAATATTAAAAAAATTTAAAAAAAAACTAACCGGTGAACTGGTGGAGGGGGGCGGCAAAGGAGGATGGCGACAGTGCCGATGGGCTCTACAATATAAGAGAGAGAGAGAAAGAGAGTTAGAGAGAGAAAAAGAGAGACAAAATGAGATTAATAGAGAGAGATAGAGCATTATCGGAGAGATAGAGAGAGAAGGCAGAGGCGGTCGGCCAACTGGCTGGTAGATAGGAGAGAGACAGATGGGTTAAAGAGAGAGAGAGAGATGAGGGAGAGAAGAAACTGACGAAGAAGACGATTTGGGAGGTTTTTATTTTGCAGGACCTATAGTAGCGGCATCGTTGCTATAAATCTCGTTCGTCATCACTATAGACCTTGACGACACTGTTTCAATTTTCATTTTTTTCGAGTCAAATTTTGGCAGTTACTAATTATCTGCCAAAATTTTCTAGTTTATCTATAGCGATGATAGGTTATAGTTTTTTTTTTAACTTTTTATATTAACTAATTCTTGTTTTAAAAAAAATGTTTTAAAAAATTTTAGAACGGCAACAAATGTCATTACCATAAGGTATGATATTTTCACAATTCCTTAAAAGATTTTTATTTCCTCGCGGGTGAGTTACTATATAGTGGTGCATTTTTCCTTATATTCTATAGCGACGACAATCTCATGTTATCGTTAAGATTTGCCTTATAGTGATGATATATGTTGTCACTATAACAATTTTGGTCAACCTTTCACAGTTGACCTTCAATAACCACAACATACTCAGTGTCGTCGTTATAAATATAGGTCTATAGTGACGACAAATAGATGTTGTCACTATAGTCCATCCATGTTTCTTGTAATATAAAAAGTCATAATTATATATATTTATTCCTAAAATTTCTTAGACTTTTTTATTTAATTGATTATTAAACAAAAATATCAGAAAATAGACAACAGTAAGAAAAATTTACACGTAACGGAGATAAATATGACTAGTGTTAAAATTTGAAGAGGAAAATTTTAAATTCAAACACCTTATTGTATACCAAAAGAAGCCAAAAAAAAAAAAACAACAACAACAAAAACCTAAGAATCCAAAAAAAAAATTCTTAAAATTAGGGAACAAAAATTTTAAATACAAACATTTTATCTTTAAAGAACTTATAATAAATATTGTCTTATTATTATTACCATTATTTTTTAAATTAGTTGTGAGGTCTTTCAACCTTTAATCTCAATATTAGAGTTACCAATCAGACTATGCCTGCAACCTTACATTCTTAAAAAATTTCTAATATTTTCTTTCAATCTATGAGTTTTCTCGGTTTACTTCTTCATTTGTTTCAGATATTTTTCTTTATCTTTAAATTGTTCCTGAATTAGTATATTAGGATTTGCTCCACATATTTATCTTCAAGAGAACAATATAAATAACCTTTTTTCTCTCTAAAATTTGATTTAATCTTTTAGAAGCCTCTTATTAAATTTTTATCTAAAAAAATTAAATTTCTAACAAATAAATAAGTACAATTTAAATTTTGAATTTAAGCACATTTTGTGCTCCTAAGTTCTACCTATGATAATCATGTCATACTTTTAGTTAAATAATCACTTATTCCAGCTCTAAAATTTGTGCAAGTTAATTATTTCTTTTTTAAATTTTGTTATCTTAATTAGTTAAATGAGTAAAAATCTGTATTTTAAGTCTATAAATAATTACTCTATAGGTAATAACTTTTATAGGTAATAACTTTTATAAATTGAGAATTTTCATCATATTTTCTCGTATGTATATGTAAGATGATAAATTTGTATGCCACAAGATATATATAAAGTCTACAAAGACTTGGAAATAGTGTAAATTTATTATTTATTTAAAAGGAACTTCATTATTAATATACATATTTATCTTTGCTTTTGCTTCATTATAATACATATATATAAGTAAAAAAATACTTACTGATGCTCTATATATAAATATGGATGTGTTTGTACACATGTATATGTGCGGTGAAAATTTGGCCACATGTGCGGGGAAAACTTGGTGGCCAAGTGTTTAAGAAAAATAAAAGACAAAGTTATTTGAAATGAAAATAAAATAAAATAAAAGTGGACAAAGTTATATGAAATGAAAAGAAAATAATCACATATTATGAGAACATAAAGAGCGGTGGTGGTGACAGGGATAGATGATGATTATAGTTTAATTTCGAGTATACAAAGGAAGAACGTGATGATAATGGGGTTAAAAGAAGGGTATGACATCAGCTCAAAGTTGAGAGAATAGAAGTGTAATAATCAATTGAGAGAAAAAAAGAATAAAGATGTGGAATGAAGATAAAAGATGATTATGGCATAAAGATAAACCGAAAGATAGCATATATTTGATAATGGAGTTCCTCCTTTACAAAAGATTAATGCCTATATATAGGCAATGTTCTAGACGGTGATGAGGTACAATCAGCTTTGAGAGCTCAAAGTTTTGTTGACACGTTGTAAGTTACATGTCTTATCCTCCTTATTGTAAGTTTCCAAGAGCTTGAGATATAAGCTTAGAAACGAGGGTCCAATATTAGCTAGATAAGTGATCCAATTGTATTGTGACACATGGTATCATAACAGTATAATATAATTGTCTCGATGATATAAGTATAATTTTGACAATTTTCCGATAAAAAATTAAAACTTGTCTTAGAATGCCAAAGTCTTCTCTAGTAAGTATAGTTTAGACAATGTGAAATTATTTTGTCTTAATACTTTAGTCATTTAGTCAGTAACTAATTATAAAATTTTTCGCCCTATATTTATAGTTATATATATATATATATAATTTATTGACTCTGCCGGTTCGCCACTGAACTATAAAATAAAGGGAAATTCGGAAAATTCTAGAATAAGGTATTAAAACTTTTCCCCGTAAAAATGAATGTATCTAACACAGGATTAAAATCCTTAAGGAAAAAAAAAAAAAAAAGGGTATGTTGTCTACATCTTTTTACTTGGGTTTGTTGTGTATACCCACAATTTTCTTCCAAGGATTTTGGAATTTAGATTTAAACTAAGAAAAGAACTATGGATTTAAAATTTGGTGTAGATGTTTATCGTTTTCAAAACAAAAATCCAAGGTCATTTCCTCGCTTCTTAAATTTGGGAAGATCTTTTTCTTCTCTAATTGTTCTCTTTGTTTTTCATACCCACGAGATTATCTGCTCTGTTTGCTGTTGATAGTTGTTGCTCTGCAACTTTATCCAGCTTGAGATACTCCGTGGTTCTCTTCCACCATCAATACCTAGCATATTGCTGTGATAATAAACTGATGACAAAGGGAAAAGTAGAATCTATATGAAAACTCCTAAACCCGAAAATAAGATTGATTATTTAATCAAAAAAAGTGGCGACAAAAGGACGGTGTATGGGTTTGAGTTAGGGCTTTTCTCCCATGTATGGCATCTGGGTTTAATTTGAATTTTAGATTGTGGAAATGGGTTCACGGAATTTTTTCTAAACTCTGTGGAAATAGTAATGGTGGATTTCTGAGGATGAAGAAGAACATGGCCGGGACTTTATTTTGCATTTTTCTTTTTTCTCTGTTTATTTTTAGTCAAGGTCAGATCTTTTTCTTTTTTACTTTTTTTTTTTCGTTTTTTTTTTTCCCCTTCTCAGCTGGAGACAATCTGCTAGGAGTCCTATATTTTCTTTACTGCACTTAGTGCCAACTTATACAATGTTAAGATTATATAGATCGTAGGTTTAAGAATTTGTGACCTCATCGTGATAGACAAAACTTATACCCTAGATTAGACGCCTCCAAATCTATATAGTGTCAGGAGTTGAAATCATGTGTTTCGTTCTACTTTTATTTATTAATTTAATTTAGCTATGGAGTTGTTATGACTTATCCTATTTTCTCTCCTTAAAATGATAATATTAATTTGTTGTAACTTTTCCTCTATAGAAGACTACATTAAGCCACTTAAACACGTCTAGTTGTCAATTCAAGACTAATAATTTTTCTTAGTGTTTCATTTTTTTCTCCTAAATTGTTTAGAAAGAGTATTTTTTCCTATGTTAAGAGAGAGAAGTTCTTTTGTTTTTTCCTTGTATTTAGAGAGAAGTAAGTTGTAATCTCCCTTTCATAGTGAAATTCTTCATAGTCTTATATGTGGACGTAGCCTAAATCAGGTGAACTACGTAAAATCTTTTATGTGCCTTATCTTTTTCATTTTATTCAAATTTTCTAAACTCGTATTTTAACTGTGTGTTGTCACTTCTACGAAGTCGATCTCCTAACAGTGGTACTAGAGTCATTGGTTGGAGCACTATTCACATATACAATATTGTTCATGTATATAGTACTATTCATGTATATGGTACTATTCACATACAGTGAAACAATTATAATTAAATAAATCATGGTGAACAAAAATGACGGCGAAATTCGATATTGAGAAATTTAATAGGAGCAATTTCTCTATATGGAAAATGAAGATAAATGCAATCTTGAAAAAAGATAATTGCCTAACAGCAATTAGGAAAAGGCTTACTGAGATTATTGACTATAAAAAGTGGGACGAGATAGATGGCAATGCCGTCACTAACATCTGGCACTAGCAAATAGAGTCTTGTCGAGCATTGAAAAGAATAAGTCAACCAAGGAGATATGGGATACGCTCACAAAGATTTATCATGCCAAGTCACTACACGACAAAATTTTCTTGAAGAGAAGGCTTTACACCTTTTGGATGGTAGAATCAACAACATTGACTGACCACATCAACACCCTTAACACTCTATTTTCACAGCTCATAGCAAAGGAGCATAAAATAGAAAATAATGAACATGCAAAAATCTTACTTCAGAGTTTACCTGATTCGTATGATCAACTCATCGTAAATGTGACTAGCAATGCTACAACTCTAGTTTTCAACGATCTTATATTTATTGTTCTCAAAGAAGAAAATCGATGTAACAATAAGGAAGACAGATTGGCAAGTTCACAACAAGCATATGCTTTGACAATGAAAGGGAGATCAACAGAACATGGCTTTAGTGGGAATCAGAGTCATGGTAGATCAAAGTCAAGAAGTAAGAAGAATATAAAGTGTTATTATTGTGGCAAAAACGGGTGCGTTAAAAAGGAGTGTTGGCAACTCAAGAAGAATGGAGATTCTGGAGGGAAGGATCCCGAATCATTAATTACTCAGGAGAATGTTGTAAGTACTTCAGATGATAGAGAAATCGTGTATAGTGAAGCAGTAACAGATTCTAAGGACAGAAAGTAACTCACTGATATTTGGTTAGTAGATTCGGGAGCAATATGGCACATGACTTCTCACAGAGAGTGGTTTCATACATATAAACCTGTCTCTAGAGAATCTATGTTTATTGGTAATGATTATGCCTTAGAAATCACTGAAATTTGCGCCATCAAGATGAAGATGTACAATGACACTGTTCCTATTATTCATGAAGCGGGACATGTGAAGAGCTTGAAGAAAAATCTATTGTCCTTGGAATAATTAGATAACCTTAGTTGCAAAACTCGTGTCGAGAATGAGATTATGAAGATCATGAAGAGTGTGCTTGTAGTAATGAAGGCAGAGAAAATCACAGTGATTCTGTACATACTTAAAGGAGATACACTGATGGAAGCAGATGCATCAGTTACTTCAACAAATTTCAGAGAAGAATCAACGATGATGTGGCATTATAAACTCAGCCATATGTCAGAATGAGGGTTGAAGATTCTCTCTAAATGGAGGTTACTTCCTGGTTTCACAAAGATATCTTTATCTTTTTGTGAGCATTATATCACAAGCAAGCAACATAGATTAAAATTCAGTACATCCATTTCTTAAAGTAAGAAAACTTTAGACTTGGTTTACTATGATGTTTGGCAAGTACCGGTGATGTCCCTAGGAGGAGTTAGATTTTTTGTATTCTTTATTGATGATTACTCCAGAAGATATTGGGTATATCCTATCAAGAGAAAGGCATATGTGTTTTTAGTCTTCAAAATATTTAAAGTGTGGATAGAGCTTGAATCTAAAGAGAAGATCAAGTGTTTGAGGACCGACAACTAAGGAGAATATACAAGTGATGAGTTTGATAACTTCTGTCAACAACAAGGTATCAAGAGGCAGTTTAGAGTAGCGTACACTTCTCAACAAAATAGAGTGGTATAGCAGATGAACATAACCTTGTTATAAAAGACAAGAACAATTTTGAGAGCTACAAGTTTACCAAAGACATTTTGGGTAGAAGTAGTCAAAACCGCCTGTTATATGATCAATCAATCTCCATCAACAGCGATTAATCTGAAGATACCGATGGAAATATAGACCGGTAAACCAGCTAATTACTCTCACTTGCATACATTTGGAAGTCCTATGTATGTGATGTACAATACTTAGAAATCACAAAATTGGATTCAAAGTCCAGAAAAGTGTGTATTCTTGTGATATGCTGATAGAGTCAAGGAGTATCACTTATAGGATCCTACTGCCCATAAGGTTGTCATTAGTAGAGATATAATATTTGCAGAGAATAGACTACAAAAGAAGGGAGACAATAGCATACTAGAAACTACTACAGTTTAGGTAGAAAAGAATGCTAAAGATTCAGATTCTTCTGAAGCAAAACTAGAGTACGAAGTAGAAGAACCAATCGAGGAAGAGGCTTCTGAAATTCGTCGATCAACTCGTGAGAGAAGATCACTGGTATAGCATTCGGATTATGTCACTGAGAGCAATATTACGTACTGTCTTCTAACCGAGGATGAAGAGCCAACAACTTTCTATGAAACTACAAAAAGCCCGGATATATCCCTATGAATGACAATAATACAAGAAGATATTGAAATCCTTCACAAAAACAAGACATGGGATCTTGTTCGCTACCACTTGGAAGGAAGACTATTGGCAACAAATGGGTCTACAAGATCAAGCGTAATAGCAATGATCAAGTGGAGCACTATCGTGCGAGATTGGTGGTAAAGGGATATGCTCTAAAAGAAGATATTGACTTCAACAAGATATTTTCTCCTGTAGTTCGACTGACAACAGTTAGAGTGATTCTAGCGATATGTGTTACGCTTGACTTACATTTAGAGTAGCTAGATGTTAAAAATACTTTGCTTCATGGAGAACTTAAAAGAAGAAATTTATATGCTCCAACTAGAAGGTTTTGCTGAAATAAGCAATGGGAACTTGGTCTACAGGTTGAACAAATCACCATACGGACCACTGCACGTACTTTAAAAAGTTTGATAACGATAATGATTTCATTATTTTATTGTTGTACATAGACAAAATATTGGTAGAGAGCTATAATAAAAGTAAAGTCTAAGAATTAAAGGCATAGTTTTCGAGGGAATTTGATATGAAGGACTTAGAATCAACAAACAAGATTTTAGAGATGCAAATTCATCGAGATAGAAGTAACAAAAAGATTTGGCTTTCTCAGAAGAATTATTTGAAGATAATCTTGCATCACTTCAATATACAAAATTGTAAGCCAATCTTTAACCCACTTCCTCTTAATTTCAAGTTATCTTCTAGGATGTGTCCTAGTAATGAAGCAGAGAGGATGGAGATGTCTCGAGTACTGTACGCATTAGCGGTAGGAAGCCTAATGTTTGTTATGATATGTATAAGACCAGACATTACACAAGCAGTGGGAGTGGTTAGTCGGTATATGGCAAATCTTGGGGAAGAGCATTGGAATGTTATGAAGAGGATTCTGAGGTACATCAAAGGAATCTCAGATGTTGTATTATGTTATAGAGGATTAGAATTTACTGTCAGAAGATATGTCGATTCAGAGTTTACGGGTGACCTTGACAAACAAAAATCTACTACAAGTTATGTGTTTACTCTTGCAGAAGGAGCTATAAGTTGGGTTTCAAAACTGTAAACTGTTGTGGCTTTATCTATGACAGAAGTAGAATGCATGACGGCTACACAAGCTTACAAAGAGGCTATTTGGATTGAAAGATTATTGGAGGAGCTTGGGCACAAACAAGGAAAGATTCATCTATTTTGTAACAGTCAGAGTGTCTTGCATATTTTAAGTAATCCAACCTTTATATTCCAAGACAAAGTACATAGGTGTTCAATATCACTTTGTTTAAGAAGTAGTAGAAGATGGAATTGTGGACATGAAGAAGATTCACACTAAGGAGAACCTAGCAGATACTTTAACTAAACTAATCGATACTGATAAATTCCGATGGTATAGATCCTCATATAGCCTAGCAGATACGTAAGCAGCATGAAGAATTGACAAGTGGAGAAAAGAGAGATTTCTCAAATGTGAAGACATGATTAAAATCAAGTCTTTAAGTGAGAGAATGTTGAAAAAACTAACAATTGTAGCTCATTAACTAGCCGTAAAAGGAACAGTAAAAAGGTCAGCCACAATAGGAATAGTAAAAAAGGGCAGCCATAATAGCAATAGTGAAAAGAGTAGCCATAATAACAATAGATATAATATGATGTTCATACTACCTTTCAAGTTCTATAAATATGGAGGGCTTCATCACTTGTTTTCTATCTCATTCTAAAATCATCTTCCTTTCTAAGAGAGAATTGAAGCCTAAGAATTCCTCTTAGTGTCTCATTTGTTTTCTCCTAAATTGTTTAGAGAGAGTGTTTTCTACTATTACAAGAGAGAGAAGTTCTTTTGTTTTCTCCTTATATTCAGAGAGAAGTAAATTGTAATATTCTTTTCATAGTGAAATTCTTTACAGCCTTATCCGTGGACATAACCTAAATTAGGTGAACTACGTTAAATATTTTGTGTGCCTTATCTTTTTTGTTTTACCCAAATTTTTTCAACTCGTATTTTTAGCTGTGTGTTATCGCTTCCGCAAAGCCGATCTCCTAATATTTATTTAGATATGTACTTGTACTATCATGGCATATAACTGGAACTCTAATCTACACCATCGGTAATACCCCTTAAACTCTTACATGTCATTGGTTGTAGTCCTTTATTAAAGCCTTTAGAATTTGTAGACGGAAAGAGTATTAGTGAATGTTAATTGAAAGTGGTAAACCAATAATTAACCTTTTACATGAATTTCAAACAAAACTTCACATTCTTTTATCTATTTATGGATTTTATGCTATATTATAATGCTCCTATGGGAGGATTTGGCATAAATTTACTTAGGGTTTACAAATTTCATACTATTTAAATACTATATTTATTAGAATGAGTATTTATTTCAATAATTTTAATCTTTTTATTCAAATAATTTATTGAAATTAGTGTTTGTTTCAATATTCTAGTTTTTTTATCTAAATGATTTATCGGTCACATCAACTATTAGAATAAATTTTTACTTATTGGAATGAATTTTACTTATTGGAATAAGAATGGTGATTCCTCTTATTTTCGTCAATTCTAATATCTCATATTTTAATTACAATCTTTTTTATTTTATTTTATTCCAAATATTACTTATTCTAATTATAATATATTCTATAATTTACATTTAAATATATATATTCAGGTGAACTAAACGAATTATATTATTACTCGTACAATTGGTTTAATTCAATTTTTTTTATCGTTGATGCCCGTGCTTCCAAAGAGGACCACTTAGCATAGTGTTACGTCCTCTATCGTTTCAACTAGTTAGAATAATCGTACTGACTAATTCATAATCAGATCCCCACCAAAGTAATATAAGCTTTATTCACCTTGTGATGCCACTCTCTTTTTTTAATTCACCCTGTGAGCTCAATTATATCAAGGGAT
This sequence comes from Parasponia andersonii, assembly GCA_002914805.1. Taxonomy (NCBI): domain Eukaryota; kingdom Viridiplantae; phylum Streptophyta; class Magnoliopsida; order Rosales; family Cannabaceae; genus Trema; species Trema andersonii. The sequence goes on from JXTB01000414.1 coordinate 244,227, forward strand.
AATTATTGATGAACATAATTTAAACAAAGTTAATATAGTAGATCACATTATTACTTCTCGTGGATCATCAAGGTCTAGTTTAATATAATAGCTACGTAGGTAACGTATACCTATTCAGATAGCAAAGTCCAAATTGATTTCTTTCTGCGGCTTCTACCAATTATTCTGGAATCTGTATGCATCAAACAACAATCATTGACATCCGACTTTTGACTCTTCTCATTTTTCCTTAATATCCTCCAATTTGACTAACAATCAGTAATCGTAGGAAGATACTTAGCTATTTTGACTCGATTTCGTTTCTGGTGCTAGTCTTTAAATCCTGTAGGGCTAATTAAAAATAATATATGTTGACTGCTTTGCTCGTAGGAAATAATCGTAGTATGGCGGAGTCACCTTCTTCTCTGCACATTGCCATGTACCCTTGGTTTGCTTTCGGACACTTTACTCCATTCCTCCAACTCTCCAACAAACTAGCCCAAAAAGGCCACACAATCTCCTTCTTCATCCCCACCAAATCACAAACCAAGGTAGAGCATTTGAATCACTTCCCGGATCTCATTACCTTCGTCCCGATCACCCTACCCTATGTCGATGGCCTCCCTTCTGGCGCCGAGACTACTCACGACGTGCACCGTTCCTTATTCCCACTCATCATGACAGCCATGGACAGAACAGAACCACAAGTTGAACTTCTCCTACGTGACCTTAAACCCGACTTTGTCTTCTTCGATTTTCTTCATTGGATTCCAAACTTGGCACGACGCTTAGGCGTCAAATCGTTGGCATATATTACTGGTGGCTCGGAGTTCGTAAGTTACGTCTTATCCCCAGAAAGAGAAAGACAACTAGATGGTCTTGGAAGACAGTTGTCTGAGGCTGACGTTATGCAACCCCCGCCTGGTTTCCCAGATTTGTCATTCAAAATCCATCTACATGAAGCACGAGGCTTCCTTACGTTTTGGAGTATGAAGTTTGGTAGTAATATTCTTTTTCGCCATCGCATGGTCACGGGCTTAAGCGAGTGTGACGCTCTTGGATTCAAGGCGTGCGGAGAAATCGACGGACCGTTTCTCAACTACCTTGAAATGCAGTTTGGAAAGCCCTTGCTGCTTTCAGGACCGCTTTTTCCGAAACCTAGTACTAGTTTAGATGAAAAGTGGGTTAACTGGCTAGGCCGGTTCAAGCCTGGTTCAGTAGTATACTGTGCTTTTGGAAGTGAGGCCACCTTGAGGGAAGATCAATTCAAAGAACTGGTATTGGGTTTGAAGCTTTCAGGGCATCCCTTCCTGGCAGCACTGAGACCGCCTTCCGGAGTTGACTCCATTGAAAAGGCGTTACCAGATGGGTTTCGAGCGAGAGTCGGAGGAAGAGGAGTTGTTCACGAATGTTGGATTCAACAACCTCAAATCTTGGAGCACCCGTCTGTTGGGTGTTTTGTTACGCACTGTGGCTCAGGTTCTTTGATGGAGGGATTGGTAAATCAATGCGAGCTTGTAATGATACCCCAAGTACTTGATCAGTATTATAATGCTAGGCTAATTGGAAATAGTTTAAAAGTCGGGATTGAAGTGGAGAAAGATGAAGAAGAAGGGTTGTTTACCAAAGAGAGTGTTTGCAAAGCGATTAGGACAGTGATGGAAGAAGACAACGAAATTGGGAGAGAGATTAGAGCCAACCACACCAAATTACGAAACTTGCTTCTCAGAAAAGATTTTGAGTCTTCGTATATTGATGATTTCAGTCAGAAGCTTAAAAATTTAGTATCACTGGGTTAAGTTTGTTGTTTGCTAGGCTTTGCAGCTATGTATTGGACTGAAAATTTGGGGTAAAGTCACCGGTTAGGCAGGTAGAGGGAAATGGTAAGAAATAGATAGAGACACATATAACTTTGCTACTAACCGGGCAAATTTTTCCCCCGTTGAAAGGATTTGCTTTGTGAAGAGTAAAAAATAAAATAAAATAATAATAATAATAATAATATATAAGTAAATATTCCTGATTTCAAGAACGACATTCTCGACTTTATATTAGAGTATATTTGTAGAGAATTTAGTATATTTGCAATGGTATAATTTTGGACAAAGATTTGAACTGGCTACTACGGATAATCATTTGATTTTTGCATTTCAAAGACATTTACATGGTTACTATTGTTCTAAAGATTTATACTTTTTTAAGGAACTAAAAATTTGTACTTGTTACTTTAGACATATAAAACTACAAAATTAACACCATAAATAACTTTAAAAGTTGGTGAAGTTAAAGGCAGCAACATGAACTGATAGATTTCATAAAAAATAAATACAGCACCGAAACTTACTAGCTAGCCTCCCACAAAAAGCAGCGTTACAAAAAGCAGCGTTGACCTAATGTTCTCTATAAAAAAATGAGGGTCCGTCTATAGTTACTCTATAGTTCCTCAAGTGCAAATTTGGACATTGGTACTCAAAAACAAAAGAAGCGCAAAGAGACGCGTTTTTCAGTACTCATTTTTTCCAAAAAAATGCTTCTCGATTTCTAAAATCTGCTTTTTATCTATACGTAACATTTTAAACATTTTAACTTAGGCATGTAACATTATACTTGGAACGCGTAACATTTCTGCTTTAGGCACTAGTGCCTCGTTATTTGGGTTGGGTATTAGCCGAGTCCTGCAAAATAATATACAAATTCTTCCACCGGAACGTAATAATGCACATCTTGTGTTTCGAATCGTACATGGATTTGTAGAGATTATTGTTCCCGGGTTCAATGGCAGTATTTGGGTACAGTGACTATAGGTCCTATGAGCAATACATGGTATAAAAATCTAATAACCTGTAATATTGTTTCTCTGTTGAGAAAGAGTATTGGTAAGACTTGTTATTTTTCTATTACTAGAATTGGGAATGGATCCACATCTCAATGATTGTTACAGTTGATCTTATTAGCTTGATGATTCTTTATTAGTAGCTTATTCTTCTTCTCGATCAGCCACTAGAAAATAAAATTGTGAGTATTTCTGTTCTCTATATAATATTATTACATAAGCATGTTGGAGGCATAGAAAGGAGTTATCGTCTTTTTGAGCATACCATGTTCTGTCCCTTTATCACTACACAATTTCACATTTGAGATGACTCTGAACATGACGTCATGAATTGTAAATTTAAAAGTATTGTAGGCACACGTGGAACCAATCATATTAGGTATGTTGTAGGATCATGAACTTCAAAAAGATCATATTGGTCTTTAATGCTTTTCTTAGAAACACTTAAATTTTAAATATTGAGGCATTCAGTCTTTAAATTCTCACTTACACTTACAAAATTTCCCAACTAAAAATTTTCCTCAGACATAACTATTCTTGGAGAGTATCTCTATCTATAAAATTTAAAGAATACAAAGTCAATTTGACTACTACTAACTGTTTTAGTTTTTAGTTTATTATAGAAGAGATCAAATTCCGTTTGAATACTAATTCTTAAATACAAACAATTCTTTGACAGAACTATTAGAGAATCTTTAATTTTGATATTAAAATACAAATTCAATTTGACTACTACTTCAGTTGATATTATATTATGCAAGATAGTCAAATTCAATTTATCGTCTACTAATTCTATAGTCTTAAAGAATAGAAATTCTAAGAAATTATAATCAGACTACTATCCTAGAAAGAACCTAGTTTTTTTCCTGAAGTGTAGAAAGAAATTAGTTATAATATAATAATATAATAATTATTTAATTATTTTCTTAAGGATACATTATTAATGAAATGGGTCCTATATTTATAAGCACATTTTGGCTCTGCCGCAAAACCATACTCTACAGTGTCATGATTTTTTTTTTTTTTTTTGAGTTCATATGGTGTGATCAGGAGTTGAAATCATGTGTTTCGTTCTACTTTTATTTATTAATTTGATTTAGTTGTGTAGTTGTTATTATTTATCCTATCTTCTCAACTTATGGTAATATTTGTTATAACTATTTATCTATTAAATCAGATTATTTTATCATTCTACTTAATTTAGAGATATTAATGTACTGAAGCCACTTAAATGTGTTTTATTGTCGATGTATTTGTATTTAAATCCAGGAAGAATGCTATGTTGATTATTTTGTTTTGAAATGTACGTTTGTCTTTGAGTTCCACACCTCTCCTCCGTAAGGGGACGACGGTTTAGACGTCTAATGTCTTCCTTTAGGAAAGTCCTCCAAACCCTTATTATTTTTATTATTGAGGACAATGCTTCTCTTAAGTTCGGGGGAAGGATTTCTTTGGTTTTCAGTATTTCTCTGTTTTTGTTTTTGTTTGTTTATTTTTTCCTTTTGAGTTTTTAATTCTTAGATTTCTTTGCTAAAAATGATAATCAAGGATTGGTTTGATTCGTTATCTTTGGCCTATGATAAAAATAAGATTGGATTGAATGTAGCTCTTAGATAATTTTAGATGTTGACTTAGTCTATGTCTATGTGCTTGAATTTGATATTAGTTCTTGTCTTTTTTGAGATTCCTTGCACAATTTGAGAACAGAGCCACACACATTTGACTTGTTTGATACGTAGAGAAAGTTTATGTGAATTTGGTGTTTCTTAAGTCTCGTCAAGTTCTAGAAATTGTTTCAAAACTACTTGAGATGAAATCCTAACCTACACATCACTAAAGACATGATTGAGGTCATTTTTGGACCGATTGAGCCTTTCAAATTTGTTTTTAATGTTTGAATGACCCTAGTTTACCCCTATTTAGTTTAATAATATTTTCTTTGACTTCCACTATTCCACATTATGAACTTAGCCTTTTAAATAATTTTCAATACTTCACCTTACACTTTGAGCTCATGTGACTATAGTTAAACCTTCATGATGTTGTGTGACATTAAAAGAGAGAGGGTGGTGTTTGTGAATAAATATTATAGAAAGTATATATTGTTTGAGAAGTGCTATACCCTTGTATGAAAGTCTTTGTTATTTCAAAGTTTGATGATATAGACGCTTGTAAAAAATTGATGGTATAGACACTTGTAAAAGGTTCAATAGTCTGTTATGAGTCAATAGAATAGAAAATATATTTAGGGGATTGTAGAATATTCAAACTTAAAGGTTATGAAGATATGAAGAATTTGAGAATGGAGCAGGTGTGCTTATGGTGATTAAGCCATAAAAATGTCTTTTTATCTTATCTTAACTTTAGTCTTACGTTACGTGCTTATTAAAGCCTTATTGATCTTCAATGATGTGATAGTCCATATGTGAATAATGATTCGACAAACAAGCTTATGAGGATCCAGAAATTCTTGATTAAGAGATCAAAATTTCATATCACTAGTTTGAATAAACTAATCCGCGACAAAATCATTTAGCTGTGTTTGGCTATATTCACACACACACGTGAAGAGTAAAGGGGCAAGATTAGTGTCGGAGTTGAAATTTTAGATATTTTCAATGTTTATTAATTATTTTGGAGTTATAATTATGAGGAATCTTTGAGGCATGTTTGATATTCGAATTAAATTAATACTTGATGTTATAGGGCTTTTCTTTTTGTATTCCTTTCTTTTCTTTCTTTTAGTCTTGTTTTGCTCGAAGAATAGTAAATTATAAAGTTTAAGAAAATTTGACAAGTGAATTTTATTCATATCTACTAAGTTTCATTTGAGCTTATTATTTGGTGTGTTCTGAGATTTTTTATTAGTTTTTCGTGGTGCTTTACAACCTGAAAAAGTGCCACTACGCCACATGCAGAGTGCTGCAATGCCCGTATATTTCCAGGTAGTTCTCTTCAAACTAGCATTGTCAGCGACACTCCCATGCAAACAACTCATCGAAAAATAGATGGTTTCTTTACTTGTTTTGGACCCTAGCCGTTATAGGACATATATATGATGTATATGATGTTTTCTACGCATTTAGGGGTACTTTTTGCAGCTTAAAAGTGCAGTACCAAGCAAGGAAAAGAAAGGAAGAAGATGGAGGAGAATTTGTGGAGAGTCTCACCAAATCAATAGAGCTTTTCTTCTCTTCTTTCTATGATATCAATAATTCTTAGTTTGTTTTATTGAATTCAATCATATGCTAAATTTTGTATCTAGAGGATTGATGTAACTTTGCTTGAACCTATGTCTTTTATTTCAATGCAATTTCTGTACATTTTTTCATGATTTGTTTATGTTATCTTGACTTTAATTCTTCTCGATTAATTAGCCATTGGTAATTAAAAACCGTTTAGTCGTTGGAAATAAATAGCCAATACTAAATTAATATTTATAATTACCTCTTATTAATTAACCTAGAAAGTCTAGTAAAACCTAGAATTAACTAGTATAGTGGCAAGAAAGGTCGATCCATAGAGATTAGATTTTAGATTAATTATTAAGTACCAAAATTATCATAACCTAATTTTATCTAGGTATCAAAACTAAATGAATTTAAAATAAAATGAATAAAAATAAAGATAAAAAAAATAATTACCTAAATAAAATAAAGAAATTACTATGCACTAATGTACTAAAGACATAATTTCCCTTAATTATTTCTAAATTCGTCAGATTAAGCAATTATTAGCCCAATTCCAATGACGTAATCTAACCTTATTTCCTCTCTCGAGTGCTGAATGAGATAATATGCATAAGTACCTAAGTTGCTATCTCTATCTAACCAAGTTCTCTAAGCACTCATTAAGTTTTAACCCTTGAGAATTTTCTAATTTGATTATTTAGGTATTGATATCCTCTCGATCTCATAATGACCTAAAGTATGTTTCTCAATTTTGGTTTATGAACTTAAACTCTCTCAAGTATCAAAATTACAACTTAAGTTCAACTAATTATTTGTCCACATAAATTAGAGACAAGGAGAAACATAAATGAATTAATAATGGAAAATAAGCCAATAATTAACAAAATATACAAAACAAAGTATAAAAATGATACATCAAATCCTAAGATAGAGAATTAATCCAAGCATAGTAGAATCCATAGCTAATCTCATAAAGAATTTCATAATTCCAAACAAATTATACAATATGCCTAATACAAAATCCAAATAGGATTAGGATGAGAAAGAGGAAGAGAAAACTTTTTTGTGGAGGTAGAACTTCAAGCCTTCAATTCTTCAAGCATCCTCTCCAAATTTCAGCTTCAAAACTCTCTCTCTCTAGGATTTTTCAGCTCTCAAAGATTTGCCTCTTCTCTAACTCTCCACATCTTAAAATGAAGGCTAAAGTGTATATTTAAAGGGCACTAAAATGACCTAAGAAAGGAAAAAATCTAACCATCTATTGGTATTAGATCAAAGGCCAAAAATAGCCCTTAAAATTTGCCAAAAACGTGTGGACAATTGACTGCAAAATGGAGAAAATTCGGCTTGTGCACGTGCTGAAATCGTAGTGGCACCACAGTGCAAACATTTCTGGTGCTGAGTCACTTCGGTGCCACTTTCTAGGCGCCGCGGCGCCTAGCTGCTGGTCCAGTTGAGCTTTTTAGCTCTCTTCGATGCTCTGGACCTTGTTTTGGCTATTAAAAGGTTCATAAATTTCTCTTTTTTGGTGCCAAATATATACTAAGCCTCAATTTCTTATTTTCTATCACAAAACACAAAACAATATTAAAACAACATAAGTACTTGAGAACTTATAATTATTTGAACTTGGACAACATTTGATACACACTCGTCAGTCATTAATTGGATTTATAGGTATCTTGAATTTGTCTCTTGAGAGCAGAAATTCTTGATTTTGTTCTAAAATAACACAATATAAACTTAGTATAGTTTGAGAGTATATAAAGTTTATGAAGTACTTCTATAATAGAACCTTGAACTTAATGAATTCTCATTATCTTGATTTTGAATATAGATATTGAAATTAAGAAATAAGGATATTATCAACTTAGCACTTGAGAGAGTAGAAAGATGCAATTCTAGGTTCTAGCTTACAGATTTGGAGAATTTGATTAGAATTAAGTTGTAATTGAAAGACATAGGAAATAGCTTAGTGAAATCACTTCTCTAGGTTAGTTTAACATTGTTTTTCCTCTTAATTTGCACTTTGTGGTTGCTTTACTTATTTTTCTTTACTTAGCACTTGTTGATTTACTTATTATAGTTTAATTGAAATGTCTAGATCAAGTTAAGATTAGTTATTTATAATAGTTAGTATAATTCAAATTCAATCCATGTAATACGACAATCCCGTTTATGCTTCCATATGATTTCGCACACTTGCGAACAATTTTACGAACACTTAGCCGTTTGCACTTCTCGCAGGCTTTTTAGAGAGAGAGAGTAAGGAGAGTGGTACGGAAGATTGGTCCACGTTGCAAAGCTACTTTCGATTCTATTCCTGAAAAGAGCACTAATGCCGCCCTCCAAATCAAGGTTTTTATTGCAAATGAGATTTGTGTGAATTTAGATTTCTTAACTCATCTCATAACCTTAATTTTTCTCCAAAATCGTTTCTCTTTCACTGCTCATCTCTGTCTCTCGTCTTTATCTCTACTTTAGCTATTTTGCATAATTCATCCACCACAAGTGTGAATACTCGAAATAGACAATGAAAAAAGAGATTTTTTTCATTCCTTCTCTCATTTATGGAGTGTCACATAGCCAAAAATCTCTCATGGAGCACACTGACTATCTCACTTTGTTGATACCTTTAGCTATTTTGCAGAATTCATCCACCAAAATGGTGAATACTCGAAATAGACAATAAAAAAAGAGATTGTTTCATTCCTTCTCTCATTATACGAGTCTCACGTAGTCAAAAATCTTTCATGGAGCACACTGACTATCTCACTTTGTTGATCCCCCATGTTATTTCTAGAATTAAGACTAAAGGTATTGTCGAGAGGGAGGATGAACCTCCTGCATGTCCTCACGTAACACTATCTTTATCTTAAATAGGTTTTTTCATTCCTTCTATAATTTATGTGTTAAATAGCCAAAATTCTCTTATGGAGCATGTAATAACCAAGTTTTTTTAAGGGTAATATAGTCATTTGATCAGATTTATTAAAAAAAAATTATATATATATATATTACGCACACTCTCTCTGTCCCATTCGTCCCTCACTCCCGATTCACTCCCTCTCTCTGTTCTCTCTTGCTCACTCTCGGCCGAAGGAGAACGAAGGACTGCCGAGCAGCCACTGGCCATTGTCCGGCTAGCCCAACCCCCGGCGAACCTCCAGCATAGCTCTGAGATGCTCACGCCACTGGTCCCAAGCCGCCGAAGTGTCGTAGTCGCCAGAAAACACCATTAATAGCCATGAAGGAGTTTCGATTTCCGGCGACAATTTCAACTATCTCAGGTCGCGTTCTTGGGCTCGTTGGATTTGTCTTGTCGAGAGGAACCTCAAGGTACATATTTCACGATCTCATTTTGCTTGATTTGAAAATTGTCATTTTAGGGTATTTTGAGTTTCGAATTTTAGTTGTCGATCCAACCGTTAGGTTTCGTTTTTATTGTTTTGGAATATACTCGGAAAATAGAGAAGTTTGATATATATATATTGACTATATTTGGTGACCGACACGAAAATCAATATCTAACGGCCTAGATTTGTCTAGTTTTGTGTGTCACTAGTCCGGTGTTGGCGCAGACCCAAATTGGACGAGTTTTATGTCTAATTACTTATTTTGGACAATAGAAATTCAATGAAGAGATCTGTTCATTGATTTGAAACTTCGTTGAGAAGTTAGTTTTTTCCAAGTGAGCGATCGAGGGCCTAAAATTAGTTCTCAACCCTCCGAGTGATCGTCCAATGGTACCTTAAGAATCTAATAGCATGGTATCACTATTCTAGTAAGGTAGGGATTCGGTTACCCCTCTTTTACATTATTTTTGAATAAAACTTATTTGCTGCAATATATGAGAACAAACGTGATTTTAGAACTGTTTTAGATATACGTGATGGAATTGAATTGTATTATGTATATTGAATTGGTCTGGGACTTTTCTGAATGTAGGTTATTTTTTTTATATGTTAAAATAGAGTCGTTATGCTACCCATTTTTCTACAAAATTTAATTAACAATTTTATTAAAAACTAGAGCATCATTTGAACTTAAATTACTGCATGGCTACTTTTACACTTCAGTTCAAAGTACACATATCATAGGATCACATATGAGTCCCAAGTTAGCATCGTGGGGTTTTTACAGTGTGGCGCTGCGGCCCCACCGACGGTGTAGAGTCTGTGAACCTGTGCGGGGTATTTCTTTTGATTACCTCCCCATTTGGCAGGTATAGGCAATGCAGTTGTCCCTCCAGGTTTGGTAGGCAACACATGGGTGTCCTCTCTAGCTATGGGCTAGATGTCAGGCAGGTTGTATGGCACACGTAGTGCCAACACCCTTGTTTCCATTGATGAGAGGTGGTGAACTCATAAGTATGAGTGGATTTGTGTCATGTGTTTGTAGACTGATTGATTTTTCAATATCATGTTTTCTATATATCTATATATATATAGATTTTGGATAACATATTTATATATATACATATATATATTCAGATATATATATATATATATGTATACAGACTATCTGCTTTGGAAATGAATATGTATAAGTACATAAACATGGTTTTGCAAAAAAGGTGTTTTTAGACTAAACTGACCATGCAGTGGCTTTCTATCACTAAAAGAGTTTTTACATGAGGTAGCAGCTTTCCTACTGAGCTCTCGAGCTCACCTCTCCTATTTTCCTCCCTTTCAGATGATCATTTATTCGAGTTAGTCGTCTCGATGGCCAGGCAAGTCGCTTGGTTTACGTTGCGATCTTATTCTTATTCCTCTTCAGTTGGTCCTTATAACTTGTTCCATTCTTTTCATTTTTAACTATTTAGCCAAGTTTGTTGTTAATGCTAAGTGAATGTATGAGGATGTATTTACTACTATTTGAAGATTTGGTGTATAAATAGGACCCTATAATTCCCAAGGAGTATATTTTTAAAGTTTTTTATTATACAAAGTTTTCGTATAAATTAACCATGTTTTTCTTGAATTCTAATTGGTGTTTCTTTCTGGGTAAACTAAACTAAAGATGAACCTCTTTTATACAGAATTTCTAATGATTTGGAGACTAAAATGAAAAATTCAAGTACTTAGTTTTCCCTAAATTTTGTAAAATTCTTTATTTATATTAATAAACCCTCAAAATTACCAAAAGTCACGGCCTAGGATTTTGGGTTGTGACAGAATTGGTATCACAGCACGGCTTCAGATTCATCTAGGATCATGCTTGTGTTAATTTTTAAAGTTTTATGATATTTTGTAAATGGTTTTGACAAATGCCTCATACAATACTTAAGGACTGGCTAGATAAGTTGCTTTTACTCCTATTCCTTCCAAGTCCTCTCTTAAACCTCTTAAAGGTGAAATTCTGGTGTTTTGGGGATGGTGATTCCCCAAGAATTTAGTCTCAGATGTGTCGGGTTGACATGAGACTATTGGCTTCTGCTCTTAGCGTAATCCTTCGTTTCGAATGGACGCTCGTTCTTGTACTCCCCCCATCAATTCAGGTTGTAGGCTACCTGAACCTCGTGGGTTCTAAAGTAGAAATTTGGTATCTTGCACCTTAGTTGTTGTGTTTGACTGTCTTCTGGGTTGTCTATATATTGACTATCGGGTTTTGTTATCGCTTTTGTTTACAGTAATTGATTGTGGTTGTATTCTCTTGGAGATTTCTACTTGTGATGCATATGTTTGGTTTTTGCACTTTAACTGGTGTGGCTTGACTCTATTGATATTTATAAGATTAAGATTTTATTTCTTGGGACTAATATCTTTGTGACCGTTTAATTTGTATACACCGTAACTTGATTCTATGTTTAGGTGTTTGTATTGATGATACTTTTTACATAGCATGCTCATGATTAAGTAATTAGTTTAGTGATTTAAGATATTATTTAACTATTGTAATTGCATTTCTTTAGTTTCACCAAGTTTCATTATTGTAGATCTTTGGTTGAGAGTTCTTGATTTGTTGAGAATTTGGTGAGATTTTAAAAATCGGGTCATTTGGTTTTGAAACTTTTAAAAATACTAAGTTGACAATTAGCATTTTGAATAATGTAGACCTTGTATTTGACTAAGGTGACATACTTGTTTTCAAAGAAAATATGAACATTTTAAACTTGAGCATTAGTTGGGTAAAAAAAAAATCAGTACACTTTTTCAAATGGGTATTGTTTTAAACTAATATGTTATTTTGAAAATAAGTATTGTGACATTACTAATTTATTTGTAGACTAGTGAGATTTTATTTTACATTAGGTGGTGTAGATTTGAAGGACCTCTAGACCAAAGTAATTTGTTTTTGTAAATGTATATACATAAATCAAGTTTTTTAAGCTCCTTTTAAAACTTTGGGCTTAGTAGATTACTAAGTGTTTTTCAATCCCTACTTGGTACTTGATTTGAGATTTAATGAATACTTTCACAAGTATGCATGAAAAAGGAATGTAAGTTACTTAAAAAGTTACTTAAAGAAAAATTTTGAATAAAAATATTCGCAAGTCTGGTCACTTGGTAAACTTTGGTATGGATTGAAAAAAATTTTGGGGAAAATCTTTGGCTTTATGCGTATGTTTGAAAGTTTATACGTGTGATTTTTGTAGAATATATTGCTTGGAGAATAGAAATTGATATGACTGCTTGGGTTATAAAAATCCTTGTTTGATGAAAATGTTAGAGTTGGAAATTTTGATTTAAATCTTGTGAAGCTTATCACGTATGCCTGGTACATTTGATGGTTCAAATTACGTGTTTCTTCTAAGCTTGCTTTGATCTAGGTTACCTTGTTGGTTAATACATGGTCTTTTGGTATTTGTTGGATTATTTAGTACACGATTCATATTAACTTGATTTTCTGTGGTGGGAATAAAATTTCATTAGAGTCATGCAGAGCTTGTGTTAATTGGACTCTGAGCATGGTCTAATTAGTTTTGACTAATCTCCCAGTATTGGGAAAAACTTGGGAGGAGAATGAAATCTTGATTTTCAAATCAATAAAAGGGCATTGAGTTATATGCATTAGTTTTATGTTTGACAGGTCTTGAGTAGTGCATGTTAGTGTGTAATTTCCTTCTTGAAAATTTGGTTATAGCTTCCAAATTCATGTAGACTATATATATGTTAATTAGATTATTATGTCTAGTATAAATCTCCAATAACTACTAATATTTATTTTGAACGATTAAGTGAGAATTGGAGTTTGTTTTACCTACTTTGAGGAAATGTTTTGATAATGTTTTACACTTTAATATTTTCTAAATCACCTCAATTCCCCCTAAAAAAAAAGTGTGAACTTTCAAACTTTTTGAGAAACTTGCTTGATTACTTTGGAAAGTATTTTATAACTCTACAAAGAACACCGCATAGTATTTAGTTATGATTTGGATTAAGGCCCAAATGTTTTATTAGTTTTAAAAGGAAAAAAAAATTAACCATGTAATTTAAATATGGCCTCATTTGATATTTTACCGAATAAGTGCAGTTTACATAATAAATGTTCGTTTGTTGATTGTGGGAAACATGTTAATATCTTTTCATGTATTCCATGTTTGTTTACTAAATGGTAACTTTGTATAACTCAACTTTATAGATTGATGCTTGAGACTATTAGGAATTTTCATTATATATGCATGGAATGAGATTTTTTCTAAATGTTGATGTTGAGTTGGATTTAAATCCCTTATTTTGTTTAAACTATATATAGCATGGTTATTGTTATATAACTAATAATAATTGGACTAAGACTACTCATGGATTTTACTTAGAGTCATTGGACTCTACCTCTATGTTGTGAAAGGGTACTCAAAGTTCAGGTTTGGTTTACCTTTGGCCAAGGAAAAACCATATTATGAACTAGTGTAGTATTCTTATGCTCCAACACTTTTTAAATTCAATGTTTTAATTGAAAATTGAAATGAGATTTCATGGGAGATAGGCGTCACTCGAGGATAGTACCAGACAGCCTATCCTATTAGAACCTTATTTCTGGGGTGTTAAGTGTGGATTTCAATTATCATGTGCATATTTCTAGGGTATTAGATTGCATCCATGGAGTTTTTCTTTATATAAAAGACATAGAGTCTTTGGATCAGCATTGCTTTGGTTTTCTTTAATGAGATTTTACACTAGATAAGAAATTTGAAATACTTTTGAAATTTCTCATGTTTGGATGCTTGCATTTGAGATTGAAGTTTGCACTAATGTTTTATATTGGTCATTTCCTTTTTAGGTATTCTAGTCTTGTCCTTGACTAGAAGTGGTTTGTATTTAATGTTATTCCTCGCTCTAATTGGAGAGCAAAAAATGGTTGTGAACCATTGAACTCCCTTTGTAACCTTCAACCTCTAAACTCATTCATCTTGTGTGGTGTAATATAAGGATCTTTGTACTTCATCTTAAACTATATTTGATCACGTTCTGTGCATGTAAGAGAGACTCTTGTTAGAGTTATTGACTCAAAGATTGTCTAAGATCGGGAACTAGTTGTAGACAAATAGGTATGTCTCAGGAGATTATTGATCGGGTATGATCAGGGGGACGGTATTTTTATATCTGACATTTGGTCTGTTGTTCTAGTTTGGTGCCATATAATCAGTATTCAGAGTCTTGTGTTTTCGACTTCTAGCCATGATTATCATTGTTATCTTTTCATCACTCATATACTTAAGGTCGTCGTTTCCAACTATGGGTCTTGTGATTCTTATACCTATTGTTGAGCCATCTTATAAATTCTATATCTCTTCGTGTCATACCATTGTGGGATTTGGTATGTTGGCGGGATTTTGATGCCAAGTGAGTACTGTCCATTTCACATGCTTTTATTGACTAGTGTTCGGTTAATAGTCTTAAATTCTATAGTTAAGTGCTCACTACACTTCCAGTGACTATTTCTTACGATCTTGTTCATACTCTCATTTTGTACTAGAATTTCAAGACAAATTTCTTATAAGGAGGGGAGAATATAATAACCCAGTTTTTTAAGGGTAATATGGTCATTTGACCAGATTTTTTCAAAAAAAAAATTAAATATATATATTACACTCTCTTTCTCTCCCTTTTGTCCTCCCCTCCCGATTCACTCCCCCTCTTTGTTCTCTCTCGCTCACTCTCGGCCGAAGGAGAACGAAGGACTACCGAGCAACCACTGGCCGTCGTCCGGCCAGCCCAACCCCCGGCGAACCTCCAGCATAGCTCCGCGACGCCTGCGCCACTGGTCCTGAGCCGCTGAAATGTCATAGTCGACGGAAAATGCCATTAATGGCCGTGAAAGAGTTTCAATTTCTGGCGACGATTCCGACCATCTCAGGTCGCGTTCTTGGGCTTATTGGATTTGTCTCGTCGAGAGGAACCCCAAGATATACATTTTACGATCCCATTTTGCCCGATTTGAAAGTTGTTATTTTAGGGTATTTTGAGTTTCGAATTTTAGTTTTAGATCCGACCATTAGATTTCCTTTTTGTTGTCATTTTTTGAATGTACTCGAAAAATAAAGAAGTTTGATATATATATATATATATATATTAACTATATTTGGTGACCGGCACGAAAATCAATATCTAACGGCTTAGATTTATCTAGTTTTGTATGTCACTAGTCCGGTGTCGGCCTGGACTCAAATTGGTCGAGTTATATATCTAATTTAGTTATTTTGGATATTTGGAATTCAATGGAGAACTCCGTTCATTGATTCGAAACTCCGTTGAGAAGTTAGTTTTTCCCAAGTGAGCAATCGAGGGCGTAGAATTGGTTCTCGTCCCTCCGAGTGATCATCCAACGGCACCTTGAGCATCAATAGTATGGTATTGCTATTCTAATGAGATAGGAATTCGGTTACCCTTCTTTTACACTATTTTTGAATAAAATTTATTTTCTGCAACATATGAGAACAAACGTGATTTTAGAACTATTTTAGATATACGTGGTGGAATTGAATTGGATTATGTATATTGGATTGCTCTGGGACTTTTCTGAGTACAGATTATTTTTTTTGATATGTTAAAATAAGGTCGTTATGCTATCTATTTTTCTACAAAATTTAATTAACTATTTTATTAAAAACTAGAACATCATTTGAACTTAAATTACTGCATGGCTATTTTTACACATCCGTTTAAAGTACACATGTCATAGGATCACATATGAGTCCCAGCTTAGTATCATGGGGTTTTTATAGTGTGGCGCTGCGGTCCCACTGACGGTGCAGAGTCCGTGAACCCGCGCGAGATATTTTTTCTGATTACCTCCCCATTTGGCAGGCGTAGGCAATACAATTGTCCTTCCATGTTTGGTAGGCGACACACGGGTATCCCCTCCGGTTATGGGCTAGGTTTCAGGCAGGTTGTATGGCACACGTAGTGCCAATAACCTGGTTTCCATGAATAAAAGGTGGTAAACTTATGGGTATGAGTGGATTTGTGTCATGTGTTTATGGACTGATTGATTTTTCGATATCATATTTTCTATATATCTATATATGTATATATATATATATGTATGTGATGACGAACTATTGATTTTGGATAACATATTTTTATATATACATATATATATTCAGTTATATATATATAGATATATATATATATATGTATACAAACTATCAGCTTTGGAAATGAATATGTATAAGTACGTAAACATGGTTTTACAAAAAGGGTGTTTTTGGACTAAACTGACCATGTAGGATCTTTCCATCACTAAAAGAGTTTTTACATGAGGTAATAGATTTCCTACTGAGCTCTCGAGCTCATCCCTCCTATTTTCCTCCCTTTCAGGTAATCATTCATTCGAGTCAGTCGTCTCAATGGCCAGACAAATCGCTTGGTTTACGTGCGGTCTTATTCCTATTCCTCTTCGATTGGTCCTTATAACTTGTTCCATTCTTTTCATTTTTAACTATTTAGCCAAGTTTGTTGTTAATGCTAAGTGAATGTATAAGAATCTATTTACTACTATTTGAGGATTTGGTGTATGAATGGGACTCTATAGTTCCCAAGGAGCATATTTTTAAAGTTTTAAGTACTTGAAATTTTGATTAATTCTGTAAATCAACTCTTAGACTTTCCGACTTAAGGTTTGCGAACTTCATTTTAATCAACATTAAAGTTTTTATTAAACCAAATTTTCGTACAAATTAACTATGTTTTTCTTGAATTCTAATTGGTGTTTCTTTCTGGGTAAACTAAACTAAAGATGAACCTCTTTTATACAAAATTTCTAACGATTTGGAGACTAAAATAAAATATCCAAGTATTTGATTTTCTCCAAATTTTGTAAAATTCTTTATTTATATTAATTTACCCTCAAAATTACCAAAAATCACAGCCTAAAATTTTAGTTTGTGACAGAGCACACTGAGTATCTCACTGTGTGGATATCCATTGTTATTTTCAGAATTAAGACTAAAGGTATTTGTAATACCTCCAATTTACTTGTGGACAAAATTTTGATTACATAATATTTTATATTTGTCACATATGTGTACACTATTTTGAGTACTTGCCGGAGAAATTTTACATGAAATACTCATGATATTGCTCTTTCGTACTAGTTTGATGTGTTTTATGCTAATTAGTTTTAACTGCACACAAGGCTATAAATTTAGAATATATTTATTTTTATCAATACATTGTCTGAATATAGCTGGTCTTGCTAAAGCATAATTTAATATTTGTTTATTTATAAATCCAATTTTTTTCCCCTTTTATTCATATCAGGCATGAATTGTAGATCTTATGCTTAGAAGTCTGAATGTTTCTTTTTATTGCTATATTATTTATAGAATATATATTAATTAAAGATAATAATAAAATAGTAAAGGATTGGGACAATTAAAGAACCTACCTTCCTTAAGTCGACCTTCCTTAAGTCGGCTATCTATAGAAAGCATCGTATCTATATGTTGATATCTAATACTCTACTAGGCCATTTTCTCACTAGCGCCAAGAGGTCTCCTCTGGCCAGCTTTCATGTGTCTTCTCTGGTGTGTACTGTAATTGAGATATAACTCCTTTTATTTAGATTCAGTCTTTTAAAGAAATGGAAGTCCATCTTTCACAAAATTTCAAGAATTTAGCAGGTATTTCTCCCGGTAGATAAGACAGCTCTTAGTTATTATTATTTTTGGGATGCGTTAGATTTGTTCATGAAATGTTAATTAATTTTGGGTATATATATATATATATATATATATATATAGAGGCATCAATCCACTAGATATTTTTTTTCGTTTATAGGTAAGTATTATTTTGGCCAATAAAATTATATCGTGCATATTTTTTATAGTAAAAGATAAAAGAGAAAAATAATATTGATGATGCACGTTTTTTTATATATTTTATTATAGTAGTTAGATTACTATTAAATGATAATCGTCGTTCGACTACTATTAAATGATAATCTATCGACTTAAAAAAATATATATACATAGGTAAAAAAAATACCTATTGCATGTATATATATATATATATATATAAATGAAACTCTAATCTTTGTCTTATGAAAAACCGAATAATAAGATAAACTAGGTGTCCCATTTTATATATATATATATATATATATATATATATTGGTTACCAATTCAGTAGTTTTTTTTTTTTTAACCTTTGGATCATTATCTAAAAGTGATCTAATGGTTATAATGATGTGTATGAAAAAACGTGTATCATTAATATTATTTTTCTCTCATATTTTTTATTATAAAAAATTATGCACTATAAATTTTAATTGATCAAAATAATACCTATGTGTAAAAAAAAACCTACTAAATTGATGCCCATTATATATAAATATATTGTACTTGTATTCAAAAAACTAGAAGTAATTACTAATATTTGTTTAATAGAGTAGTTTCTAAGTTTGTGAATATAAATGTTATCATAGTGTGTCGACTGTTTTATTAAAAAAAAATTACTTTTCGATACGTATCAACTTATTGCCTTATTTATTATGTGAGTGGATAAGTTCTTGGGTTTTGAAATTGTCTATCATGATTTATATGATCATAAATTTCTTGTATATACGTAAGTGATATGATGATGTTTTAGAACTGAGTTCATGCATATTTAAAATTGTATTACTATCTGTCTAGAATTTATTCACCAAAACTCCACAAACTATTAGACCTATGAATTTTAGTTTTATTTAGCGATTCGTTTACTTGTTTATGTTATAGATGTTTATATGCTTAATTTCTTCTTTTTTTTTTTCTTGGGTAGAAGTTTATAGAATTATGGCCTTATTGATTAGTCTATGAAATTAATGAGTCTATTCAATTGATTTTTGTGTGCCATAAACTTCTAATTTCTTTCTTCAGCTGCTTTACGAGATGATAATTTAATTGAACTCTTGGTATTATGTTTATTTGGTCTAGGACAGTAATCTATGAATTCTGATTTAGTGAATTTGTATTGAAGAGTTAATTTCTTGGTGTTAATTATCCCTTTTGCTTACAAGCATCTCAGAACTTGGTTATATTTTTTTGTAAGCCAAAGCTAAAGTACTAATTTATTTGGCATCCCACACTTAGTAATCAAAAGAGTCTATTTTTGGCTAAATTAATAGGAGAATTATATTTAAAGTAAAGAGCATTTTATATGAAAACAATAGAAACTCGGATACGAAGTATTATGTAATATTACACTTGCAATATAAGAAATCATTTGTTTATATAAATTTGTGAAATCATTGGATTATTTGTATATATATATCTGTTATTCTGTTATTTTGATATGTACAAAGCATGAACATGTGGTATTTTTATATTACCATACGAGTAATATTAGTGAATAGAGTGTGGTGGACTAGCATCCAAAAATGTTATATGGTTCTTTAAGAGATAATATGATTCCTTCGGGAGTAACGCAGTTTCTTTGGAAACAATACAGTTCTTTTGGGAGTAACACGATTCCTTCGAAGACAACATAGTTCTTTCGATACTCTAACGATAGTATGGGGAGGACATCTACTGCATATAAAGGGGATGTTATGGGATCCAAAACCTCCATATTGCTCATGATATGTTATATGTTATCTGAGTAGCTCACTATACGATTCATGGTTTTGTAAGACAATACACAGGCAACCCAATCATATGATTATTTATTCTCTATTATGTATACTCCACATCTATATTCGTTACTTACTAAGTTCTATACTCATATATTTTCTTATATTGCATAGAGTACTATTGATATATGAATTTGGACGAGAAAGACCGACTTTTTGACTACAACGAGTATATATGCGTATTTTCTGACTAAGAGTTTTGTACATGTATTTGAGCATGTGTATATTACGTATGACTATATGAGAGACCCACTATATATATGTGTGAGTATATATGTATATATGATTGAAGTTTTCTTATACTTCTATAAAGTTTAAAAAATTTTAATTCTCTACTATTTTATTAGTTCTAATCAAGTAGCGTCTCCTGATTTTACTAAATATTTACTTAAATACTCTTATGTACGTGTAGAAATTGAGGGATGCTACAGTGTTGTTGAGATGGAGGTTGTAGGCTCTCATATTGCAACACTATCTTCATCTTATGGTCTTACTGCTGATTATTATTTTTCTTTTGGTTTGCTATTTTATTCTGTTTCTTTGGCACTTTTGTCTAAAAAGGGCAAAAAACATAACTATTTTCTCTGCATACATATGTTGCTGATGATTTTATTGTAAGAAGACTTTCCCTATTGTAAAAATCAAAACAACAAACATGGTTCTTGTAGTTTTACCTACTCTTTGTGCAATTATTATTGATTCTACTGTCTCATCTATGATCAAGACCTTGAAGACAAATCAAGCCAAACAGTATTGTCTGGAGTCTAGGGAATAAGTTCAGCAAGAAATTCTTGCAAACCTTTCTATTACCCTTGTAGTTTCTATCCTTATTGAAATAGCTGCAACGCCACTAGCACTTCCACCATCGCAGCTAATCATACCTTTTCTCATCTGTTTTAGTTGTTGCACTTACTGGGAGTACTTGTCATGAAGAAGTTAAAGAGGACAAAATCTAAAGCTTGCTTTATTATGTAGGGTGTTCTTGTAACATCCCTCAATTTTACATATATATATGTATAAGTACTTGTGTAAATATTTAGTGAAATCGGAAGACACTATTCAACTTAAAAATAATAAAATAATGCAAAATTAAAATTTTTAAACTTTATAGAAGTCTAAGAAAAACTCTATTCATAAGTATATAAATAGTACAATATATATATATATATATAATATATTCATGCACACATATATATATATGGGATCTCTCAAAAAGTCATACTTAAGATAAACAAGATAAACACTCAAACGTTAGTACAAAATACACTATTGGAAAACCTATATACACAAGCCGTAATCAAAAAGTCGGTACTCTTCCTCCAAATTTAGCATGCAATAGTATCATCTGCAATGTAAGAATTTATATATATATATATATAAGTATAGAAACTCAGTAAGTAATGAATGTATATACAGAAGACTGCGTATAACAGAGAATATAGATAATCCTATGATTAAAATCTCTGTGTATATTATATTACTTGATAAGACCGCAAATCGCATGCTGAACCACTCAGATAACTTGTAACATATCATGAGCAATATGGGAGTCTCGAGACCCATAACATGCTCTCTATGTACGGCAGAGGTCCTCTTCATACTACCGTCAAAGTATTTATGAAAGAACCATATTACTCTTAAAGGAACTATGTTGTCCCTGAAGAAACTATATTGTCCCCAAAGGAATCATGTTGCTCCCGAAGGAACTATATTGTCCCCAAAGGAATCATAGAACATATTTGGGCACTAGCCCGCCACACTCTATTTATCAATATTTGTCAAGCAATATAAATACATTACATGCTCATGCTTCATGTTTGACAGAATAACAGATATAAATATTCATGTTTCAAACATAACAAAATAATAGATACATATACAAAAATAATATAAGGATTCCGTAAATTTACATATACAAATAGTCCTTATATTACAAATATAACGTTACTTATATTGATTTCGAGCTTTTATATATTTTTCCATATAATCCTAATATTATGGCAAGTACTCAAAGAAATAAGGACATATAGAACTCATAAAAACTTGCTATACAATTTGTTCTGATTAGCTCTATCTTTATGAGGAGCAGGGCATTATAAGTTAATTTAAGATATCACAGTTCTTGTTATAAACAATGTTTTGAATTTTGGTTTCTCTCTCTGTATCGTTTTGTTTAGTGATCATGATGCACTAAGTATGTTTTTTTATTTTGTTTTCTTTACTATAAACTAGGTCTTTTGGAATTTTCGTCAAAAAAAAATGGGAGATCAAATCCCTAAGTTTATTTGTTTTTTTGATTGTGATTCTCAAGAGTAGCAATTTGGTCTTTATTATGGAAATTGATCATTTGTTTTGCAGGATTTGATACTTGAGTTTGTACTATTCTATCCGAAGTTATTTTTGCCAAAAATTGTTACAATATTTGTAATAATCCATGTTACAACATAATTAATCAATTGATTATTTATTTGGTAACATTTATCAAAATATATCTTTCAATTTGTACCATTGGTTTAATTAAATTATTTTTTTTCATGCAAGTGCTTCCAAAGAGGATTTTCGCATATGTCCAAGGCTCCGTTTGGTATATAGATTTTAGACAATCTAAAATCACTTCTTTGATCGGTTTTAAATTCATTTTGTATTTGGTTTTACCACTAAAAAAGTAATTTTGGAACAATCTACATAATAACCACAGCTAGAATCTAAAGTTAGACAATGGGTGCTTCGCCAAATAGATTATGCAGAAATCTCCTCCCCACTTTGATGAACTTTTCAAACTTTGAAATATACCCTCAATTTATTTTGCAAAAACCAAACACTACCCACCAATTGACGTATAACTAATATTTTCCCTAGAATGCACGTTAGTGAGATTAAAATATTTGAACAAATTAAATTGGTCATTTGCTGTTTTTTTTTTTAGTTTTTTTTTTTAGTACTGAATCAATATTAGAATTTGGGAAAAAGTTACAAGTATGAGATTTGTACCTTTCTTCTTGTTGTATTATATTTTTCAAGGGGATATTTGTATTTATGCTAAATGGGTATGTCAAGAAAATCAGATAAAAATATTGTGTCTATTGTTGTTAGAGTATTTATAAGAAATGTCCTTTTTTTAGACCAATTTTAAAAATTGGCCCTTTTTACACCTATTTAATAAATAACTATTTTATAATTTTATTTTGATAAATAAGTATTTTTAGTTGATCAATTTTTTATAATGTAAATCAATTTTTAAAAAAGTAAATGAATTTTCAAAACACAAATCAATATATTTTGATATAATAAATATAAAAATTGGCTATTTTTTAAACAATTTTCAAAATTTAATAATTTTTTAACAGTATTTAAAAAGCGGCTATTTTAATCGAAAATTCGGGCGTTTGGTCAAAAAGCCCTTGTTGCTGTCGCATATGGAGTCCAAACTCCGAAGTCCTAAGATTTATAAAATAATACAAAAAAAAATATGTAATCAAGAACACAAAAAAAGGTTAGTTTATTTTTATTTTTTTAATGTCATCAAAACTTATTAAAATCTTAGATATTTAAAATTAGAAAGGACAAATAATATATATGCACAATTACATAGACATTCTTGTTTTTCTGAAGTATATATATACATCTTTTTAAGGATTTTTTTCGCCTGTGATTGAACTTTTTAAGAAGTGATAATTTCGTTTTGAACTAAAAAGAAAGTGACCAATTCATCCTTGAATTTACAATAATGCTACAATTGTCACTGTTTAAAAAATTCCAAGACTACAGACTCTGTTACAAAACAAACATCCATTTCCATTTTAGACCAAATTGTAGCATTATTAAAAATTCAAGGACGAATTGATCACTTTTTTTAGTTCAAGAATGAAATTGTCATATGTTAAAAAATTTAGGAACGACATGAGCTAAAAACACTCCTTTTATATTTAAAAGAACTATATTTTTAAACAAACTAAATGATTAATTTATTATAATGTATATTTTGATTATTTTATTTGCTTAAGTAGCAGTACATATATTATTTACCAACCTCTCTACTGCCACCACGTAATTTATCAGATAAACACTCAGCTGTTTTACATCAGAGCTGATTTTTCGCATAGCACGCTGAAACTGATTCATTAAAATTCTACGGCTAAAAAACCAATTTAAGTGGCACCAAAGCGTGTTAAACAGAGTGCTACGGTACTTTACCGCTGATTCGCCGGCAGAGACATAAAGAATTGTTTCGACTAGCTATTTGGAATAATCGTAATGAGCCTACCGACTAATTAATCCGCAGATATAAACAGACAAGATTTGGAATAATCAAAAGGCTCACCAGAATAATATAAGCTTTATTAACCTTGTGATGCGCTCTTTCTTTTCTTTTCTTTTTCTTTTTTTTTTTCAAAAAATTCTCCTAGTGCGCTCAATTAAATTAATGATAATTATTGACGAATATTAATATTTTAACGAGTGCATGTCGTTGATCATATATAATATTGTTTCAGGTGGATCATCAAATTTTAATTTTAAATAATAGGTGGGTAATGTTTACTTAGATGGCCAAGTCCTATTTGGAAACTTTAAATATGCCGCCTACCAATGCATCGAACAACCATCATTGATCTTTGAGTAATTTTTTTGTTTTTCCTTCTATAGTTTTTCCGAAATATATGCTCTAATTTCCTACTCAAGATTATATAGTTTCTCTTTCATAAACAATAATCATCAGAAGGTACGTAGTAATTTTGACTCGAATTTTGGATATATATTGCCACTCTTTAAATCCTGAAGAGCTAGTTAATAATAATATGTTTACTGATTTTTTCACAGGAAATAGTCTTAGTATGGCGAAGGCACCCTCTTCACTGCACATTGCTATGTACCCTTGGTTTGCTTTAGGACACTTTACCCCATTCCTCCTACTCTCCAACAAATTAGCCCAAAAAGGCCACACAATCTCCTTCTTCATCCCCACCAAATCACAAACCAAGGTAGAGCATTTGAATCACTTCCCGGATCTCATTACCTTCGTCCCGATCAACGTACCCCATGTCGATGGCCTCCCTTCTGGCGCAGAGACTACTCACGACGTGCATCGCTCCTTATTCCCACTCATTATGACCGCCATGGACAGAACAGAACCAGAAGTTGAACTTCTCCTTCGTCATCTTAAACCCCACTTTATCTTCTTCGATTTTCTTCATTGGATTCCAAACTTGGCGCGCCGCTTAGGCATCAAATCATTAGCGTATATTACCGGTGGCGCGGTGTTCGTAAGTTACGTCTTATCCCCTGCAAGAGAAAGGCAGCTAGACGTTGGAAGAGAGTTATCTGAGGCCGATTTCATGCGACCCCCGCTTGGTTGCCCAGATTCTTCATCATTCGAAATCCATCTCCATGAAGCACGAGGCTTCCTTAGGTTTTGGAGTATGAAGTTCGGTAGCGATATTCTTTTTCGCCATCGCCTGATCACGTGCTTAAGCGAGTGTGACGCTCTTGGATTCAGGGCGTGCAGAGAAATCGACGGACCATTTCTCGATTACCTCGAAACACAGTTTAGAAAGCCCTTGCTAATTTCTGGACCGCTTTTGCCGAACCCTGGTACTACTTTAGATGAAAAGTGGGTTAACTGGCTAGGCGGGTTCAACCGTGCTTCAGTAGTTTACTGTGCTTTTGGAAGTGAGGCCACCTTGAGAGAAGATCAATTCAAAGAACTGGTATTGGGTTTGGAGCTCTCGGGGCTTCCTTTCTTGGCGGCACTGAGACCGCCTTCCGGAGTTGAGTCCATTGAAAAGGCGTTACCAGATGGGTTTCGAGAAAGAGTTGGAGGAAGAGGAGTTGTTCATGAGGGATGGGTTCAGCAACCTCAAATCTTGGAGCACCCGTCCGTTGGGTGCTTTGTTACGCACTGTGGTTGTGGTTCTTTAACGGAGGGATTAGTGAATCAGTGCGAGCTTGTGATGATACCACATTTTCTTGATCAGAGTTATAATGCCAGGCTAATTGGAAATAGTCTAAAAGTCGGGATTGAAGCGAAGAAGGATGAAGAAGATGGGTTGTTTAGCAAAGAGAGTGTCTGCAAAGCGATTAGGACAGTGATGGAAGAAGACAATGAGTTTGGGAGAGAGGTCAGAGCCAACCACGCCAAATTACGAAAGCTACTTCGCAGGACAGAGATAGAGTCTTCTTATATTGATGATTTCAGTCAGAAGCTTCAAAATCTAATATTACCTGGTTAAGCAATTGCTGTTTGCTAGGCTTAAATTTGCTACTATGTATTGTATTGGACTGAAAATTTGGGGTAAATTAAGTCTACTGTTAGGCAGTTTGTGGGAAATTTTAAGAAATAGATAGAGACAGAATTTGTAACCTGCTCTCTTCTGTCCTAAACGG
>JXTB01000414.1:280120-303674 GCA_002914805.1 Parasponia andersonii
TTTTTTGCCGTAAATCGGTTCATATTTTTCAAATTTTAAACTCCCAAATTCGTAATTTTTAAGTATTTTGTGCCTTACCATGTTGTTAAAATTTGTTCTATCTTTTACCATATTTGAACAAGATTCCCACTTAAAGCATTTAAAAATGGTTCTAGCACTCAATTACCCAACACAATATAATATAAGAGTGAGTCTACTAATTAAGCCAATACTTCATATGGATATATATGGACCTAATGTATTAATTACAATCTCATTAACATTCTTAGGCTTGATGTAGTATTATTACAATCTAATTAACATTCTTAGGCTTGATGTAGTATTGAGAACCTGAGGTGCCTCATAAGCATTAATTAATTAGCATATCCAAAATTACGTGTTAGAAGGAGTGCTACCTAACAATCTGATGTGACCATGAGCATATATAATTGTTTCAATTAGTTGGAATGATATTGACTAATCATCAACTGATATCATGCTTTTAAGGGTGTCAAAAGCATAGGTGGCGTTGGACCGGTTGAGTTCTCAATCAAACTGCTGTCTAAGATTGTCTTTGTGCTTCACATTTGTTGTGTTGAAAAGATCCTCCTTGAACACGCGTAGTAGCAGCGTTACAAGAACCAACACTACAAACTCACCATTGAAAAGCACTTAATAGAATTTTGAGAGAGAGAGAGAGTATCTCTTAGCTTGTTTTCTAACTCTTAGAAATAATGAATAATCAGAAAAACATTAGTAACGCACTTGTTTTTTTATCCAAATAAGAATATTTCCTCGTTCCATAATGAATAAGAAATATTATTTAATCAATAGAAATCAATAAGAGATTAAATCCTTTGATACAAAATAAGCTTGTTCACATCTTATCACATAAAGAAAATAATATAGATATATTTTGACCAGATACGTACAATTAATTTCTAACATTCTCTTTAATAACTAAATATATGGAAATAAATCCCGTTATGTTAATTATTTTTCTTGGGGCTTCTTAAAAAAAACAAGGCCCAAGGTCTAAAAAATTGAAACACTCACGGATGGGTTGAATTTGGACATACAATTAATTCTAATATTCTCGTTACATGAAAATAAATCTCATTATGATAACTATTTTCCTTGAGGATTCTTTCAAAAAATTAGGCCCAAGTGCTAAAATTTCAAAAATCACAGATGAGTTAAACTTTTTGAAAAACCTATATTTATTTAGAGAAATATCATTTTTTTAAAAAATTTATTTAGAAAAATAATACTTTTTAAAAATAATTATAGAAATACCATTTTATTTTTAAAATTGATAATACTCATAATAACTAATTGCATTATATACAACAACTAATCGAGTTATTTGAGTTAATTAGACTGTTATCTTAAATAACTTATTTTCTTACTTTAAGTAACTTATCAAATTGTTAAAAAAAATGGTGTTCTAAATATTTTTAAAAGTAATATTTTTAAAATAAATTCAAATTGATCTGAAATTTTTTATTTATTTATTTAAAATTTTTCCCATATAAAGTCAAATTTTCTTTTTTTTTTTTTTCTTATTAACCACCATTATGAGTGAGAATTGCTCAAAAAAGTCCAACAAAGTATAAGACAAGTTTTGGGATGATGAAATGGCTTTAATTATTCACTTTGTGATGCTCGTCTTTCCAGTTGACGGAGGTTTTGTCAACAATGAATTTAGAAAATTGCAAGGTGTGACTTGTGTGTAAAAATGGTTAATCAATCAAAATAAATAAAAAGACAATAATTTTATAATAGTTCAGCCAAAAAAAAAAAGAGCTTACGTCCACTGTTTTTACTATTTTCTAGAATATTACAAGAGAGTACAGAGTATGTTCAGAAATTGAAAAAGAGTCTCTCCGTTTTTCCAAAAAGGCCAATATCTCTACGGCAGTATTGAACTTCCCCTTATATAGGTAAAGGTAATTCAATGTTTCCCAGTTGTGAAAACAGGTAAGTGTATAATTAGAAAATAAAATTTGAGTAACAATATAACTGGGTAATAACTTAAATGAGACAACTGGTCGATCCTGAAAGAAAAACTTTTGTTTCCCTTTCTTTGTAGAATACTCGCTTGACAAAGTTTGATCCAGTTTCCTTTTCATTTTGGTCGCACTTAACTCGTTCAGAGGAGGTCGCACTTAACTCGTTCGAAGGAGGTCGCACTTGACTTACTCGGAGGAGGCCGCACTTAACTCCTCCGCACTTAACTTACTCATGCGACCTAACACGTCCACTTAGTCGCTAATTTTTCCCTTTTTGGTATTGACCAACATATAGTTTTTAGACCGTACAACATTTTCATTCAAGATGTGCAAGCAATTGAATTAATTATGTCATTGAAAGATTATTATTATAAGCACTTTTGGTGGATCATCTTTTTCATTTAATATATTGCAGGTTTATGTGCGCCTGCTCACATATTAAAGTCTTGATTAATGTGTGTGTATATATGTATATATTAAGGTTGACGTATACAGCTTACTGATAATTTCTTCTACCACGATCTAACAAATTCTGAATCTGAGTCATCAAACAACCATCCTTTCGTTTTGAGTTTTTTTTTTTTCTACTTTCTTAATTTGCTCTAAACTGATGAATTTCCACTCCTGGTTATATTTCTCTTTGATTTATAAGAATCAGAAGGTAATATTACATTTTACAGGATTTTCATGTTCTTTTTTCTATTGCATCCCCTATCTTAGGTTTTCTTTTGCAACTCTTTTAAATCTTGATCAAGGGCTAATATATTGGAGTTTGACTGATTTTTGTCACAAGAATATCAATATATATGGAGGCCGTCTCTGCACATTGCCATGTACCCATGGTTTGCTCTCGGCCACATTATCCCATTCCTCCAACTCTCCAACAAACTAGCCGAAAAAGGCCACACGATCTCGTTCTTCATCTCCACCAAAACACAATCCAAGATAGACCATTTGAATCAATTCCTGAATCTCATTACGTTTGTCCTGATCACCGTTCCTCGTGTCGACAGCCTTCCTTTTAGTACGGAGACCACTAACGACGTCCCTTCTCCATTATTCCCACTCGTCATGATCGCCATGGACAGAACAGAGCCCGACGTTGAACTTCTCCTACGTGATCTCAAACCCGACTTTGTCTTCTTCGATTTTGTTTATTGGATTCCCAAATTGGCTCACCGCTTAGGCATCTAAGTCTTTGGCATACTTTACAAACTCTATGATACTCATAGGTTACGGCTTATCCCCGACAAAAGTAAAACTCTTAGGATATCCAATTGGGTATGGATACTAATGTGAATACCCTGTTAGTCACTCAGTTGGGTGTGCTAGATACCTAATAAGGGACTATATAAAAAGAATATTAGGGTTATAATCCCTATTACTTTTTCACATATGCTCATTCTCTCTGTGGCTTACTATCAGTTATAGAGAGTTCCACCTGAGTGTTTTAGGGATTAAGTTATATGGAAGACCAAACTCTCAACCAATCACAGTCACTTTCTGTCACTTCCACCTTTACTTCTTTGTCCAGATTATAGCCATCTATCATGGACTCAGGTATACTCAATGTATCTAACAGTTTTATATGAATGATCTAGGATTTGTGTTTGGTATTTGCAATCTCATATTAATCCTAACAAGTGGTATCAGAGCGGGATTTCTTGTTAAAATTGATTAGGTTTTAATGTATGTCTATAGTTGTCAAAATCTATACATATTTGGATTTTTTAAGGTCTAGATTAAACATGCATGATTTGTGATTTTACATGATTTATTGAGCATTTGATGCTATGAAGGTTAGATTTTGGCATATGGGGCGTTCATATTTCGGATTTGGGGCCAAAAATATCATTTTCGGGTTTATTTTGATGTTTGAAGTCATTTAAACAAATTTGGAATTTTTCACATTCGTATTGGAATAGTGTTTTCGGTAGACCGATTTTGGTTTTCAGTCTACTGAAAACATTATTTCTGCAGGATTAATTTTCAGCAAAAGTTTCAATTTTGGGTCGAATTTTCAGCAGATTTCGCTCATTTTTGACTTAAATTATGAAATTTCATCCTATTTTCGACCAACTAAGGACTAAACAGACCCTCACTTTGTCCGTTGAAACCCCTATTTGGTTCTAGGGTTGATAAAGTGACAAGCCAATTTTAGAGATCGAATCTGACAATTTGGTCACTGTCAAATTCGATCGATTGAAAGTTGTCGAAAACTACAATTTGGTCTCTGTGGTTTTCGATCAATCGAAACTAGCAGAATCGATCGACTGATTCTGCCAATCGGTCGACTGATTCTGCTAGAAAAGAAAATTTCAATTTTTTGGCTATTTTTTTAGTCGATTTTCGGGCATTTTAGTTAATTTTCTTTGTACTATTTGTCTTATATGTTAGATTAAACACGATAAAGCAATATGTTGCCAAAGTAACCTATGTTATGTAGTTATATTTAGTCTAACATATAAAGATATTATGGGTTTATTGTTAATATGGATAACTATCGTCTCAAAGGAAGGTGGTTATTTGACATAATAACAAACACACATGTGATAATGAGTATATGACGGTTGTTTGGTTTCTATGTGGACAATAAATCGGTCTAAAGAAAGTTTTATTGTCTGACAGGATTTACTGTCAATATTTGATTATTACACCTGAGAGTACCATTTGCAAGTTAATACATCAGCCCAAAGGAAGACCTATTAATATTGCTCTAGATATCTTATGATTGTAACCCACCTTATATATTTATGTGATATATGTCATGTTTGTATATTTTGTGATTAATTTGTATGCCTATATATGACATTTAAGTTATGAGCATGGTTAATTTATAGTTTTATTTTGTTTTTTTTTTAGTTTCTGCTACTAATGTATTTGCTAATTTGAGTACCATTCCTGTGCTTACAGGCACAAACTTTAAAGCCTGGAAAGAGAATGTCACGATTGTATATGGATCTTCACCTAGCACTCAGAAAGGACTAACCCACTGCTCTTATGGAAGAAAATTCCACTGAGGATAAAAGGAACTTTGAGCTATGGGAAAAGTCCAATCGTATGAGTATTATGATCATGAAGTGCTCTATTCTAAAAATCATGCGGGGCTCTTTACCAAAATAGAAAAATGCTAAGGCTTTTCTTACTGCTCTTGAGAAATTATATCTCAAAAATGAAAAGGGTGAGATGATTACTACCTTAGGGAAAGTCATCTCAATAAAGTACAGCAGCAAAGAAAACACAAAAGAGTGTATCATGCAAATGTCTCAAATGGCTGGCAAGCTTAAGAACTCAAGTTAGAAATTAATGAGGATTTGCTTATGGCCTTGATTTTTCTTTCTCTTCCTAATCAGTATGAGAACCTACAAACCATATGCAATGACCAAAAGGACAAATAGAATATTAATAAGTTAATAGCCATTTATGTTCAGGAAGAAGAGAAAATCAAAGCTGAAAGGCGTGAAGGTGATAGCTTGACTACTACCTCTAAGGCAAAGAAAAGGAAAATGAATAAGGATAAAGAAGCTGCAAGCTTGACTACTACCTCTAAGGCAAAGAAAAGGAAAATGAATAAGGATAAAGAAGCTGCAGTGGCTCCACTTGCTAAGGCATAGAAGAAGCTAGATGAGCAAGGTTGCTTCTTTTTTGGAAAAGGTGGACACTTAAAGAAGGAATGCACTAAGTATAAAGCTTGGCACATTAAGAATGGTAAACTTCTCATTTATGTTTATTCTAAAGTTAATTTAACTTCTGTACCTAAGGACACTTGGTGGGTAGATTCTCGTGCTACTACTCACGTTAGTGTTTCTATGCAAGATTGCCTGTGGAGCCAGAAGCTAAGGGATGATGAAAGAGTCATCTGTTTGGGTGATGGCCAAACAGCTTCAATGGAGGCCATAGGGAATATTAGACTATCTTTAAATTCTGCAAAACATTTAAATTTTTATGAGACTTTTGTTATAATGTCTTTAAGATGGAATTTGGTTTCAATTTCTGTATTGGACAAATTCGGTTATTCTTGTTCTTTTAGAAATAATTTATTTAGTCTTATATTTTATTTGAATGTTGTTGGTACTGGTATTCTTATTAACAATTTTTATATGTTAAATACCTAACCCTCCATTAATGAAACTTCGCATGTTAATTCAAGAATTACAAAATGAAAATTAACTAATGAAGACTCATCGATATTGTGGCACAAATGCTTAGGATATATTTCTAAACAAAGAATTAAACGTCTTGTGTCTGATGGGATCCTTAGTCCCCTTGATTTGGCAGATTTTAAATTTTGTGTTGAGTATATAAAGGGAAAACAGAAAAATGTTAGGAAGTTAGGTACTAATAGGAGCTCCAGTATCTTAGAACTGATACATACGGATATCTGTGGTCTATTCCCTATAGTTGCTTGGAATGGACAACAGTACTTATCATATTCATAGACGATTATTCTCACTATTGGTATATATAGTTAATTTATAAGAAGTTACAATTACTAGATATATTTAAGACTTATAAAGCTGAGATTGAATATCAGCTTAATAAGAAAATTAAGGCTATTAAATCTGATCATGATAGTGAGTACTATGGTCGATATGATGGATCAGGTGAGCAATATCCAGGGCCCTTTGCTAAGTATTTAGAAGAGTACAGCATCATCCCACAATACACTATACCTAAAAAACTTAGTATGAATGGTGTTGTTGAATAATAGGACATTAAAGGATAAGGTAAGAAGTATGATTAGTCATTCTACCTTACCAAAATTGCTATAGGGAAATGCACTCAAAATTGTAGCATATATTCTTAACAGAGTACCGAGCAAAGCAGTAGCAAAAATCCCTTCTGAACTGTGGATTGGGTGAAAGCCTAGTATAAGTCATTTACACATTTAGGGTTATCGAGTTGAGGCAAGGCCTTACAATCCAAATGAAAAGAAACTTGACTCAAGAATCATAAAGTGCTACTTTATAGGGTATTCTGAAAGAACTAGAGGCTATAAGTTTTATGATCCCATAGCAAAGTCTTTCCTTGAGATAAGAAATGCCAAATTTCTTGAAGATATTGAGTTTAGGAGGGAAGATAAAGTTAGAGAAATTATTTTTGAAGAGGAATTCATTCCTCTTCCTATGGTTGCTATTGACAATGGTCAGGACACTCAGGATCTTGTTCTTGATAATATCAATATTCAAGATGTAATCGCTCTAGTTCAAGATAATGAGCAGGAGGTTCCTGTCCCAATTGAGATAAATGCTCTTGTAAACCAAACTCAACAACCTTAAGAACTAGTGCCTTTAAGGAGGTCTACTAGAGAAAGGAGAAGTGCAATACCAGATGACTATGTCGTATATTTTCAGGAATATGATCCAATCAACTTCACACAAGTCAAACAAAATTCCAATTCTCAAAAGTGGATCGATGCCATGAATGAGAAATGAAATTTATGAGAGACAATGACGTTTGGATCTCATCAAAATGCTTGAAGGTACGAAGCCCATTGGTTACAAATGGGGATTCGAAAGGCAATATTGAGAGATATAAAGTACGTCTTGTCACTAAAAGCTTCATTCAGAAGGAAGGCATTGACTTTAAAGAAACATTCACTCTGGTTGCCTTGAAGGACTCCTTTAAAGTTATTATGGCACTTGTGGCTCAATATGATCTTGAACTTCATTAGATGGACATTAAGATAGCGTTTCTCAATAGAGACATTGATGAAACAATATATATAGTGCAACTAGAAAACTTTGTATTTAGAAATCCAAAGTCTATGATCTATAAACTCAAGAAGTTCATCGATAGTCTCAAGTAGGATTCCCGTCAATGATATCACAAATTTCATGAGGTAATCATCTCGTTATGTTTTCAGGTGAATCCTATTCATAATTGTGTATACCATAAGTTCAGTAGGAGTAATTTATCTTCCTGATGCTTTATATTGATGACATACTACTGGCAAGTAGTGATATAGGCTTACTGCATGACACCAAAATATTTCTTGCGAAAAATTTCGAAATGAAAGATCTTAGAGTTGTCTCTTTTGTATTAGGTATACAGAGACACTGAGATCACTCTCGAAATATCCTTGTGTTGTCACAAAAGAGCTATATCGAGAGGGAGTTTAGTAGATTTGGTATGAATAAGTGTGCACCAATGGATATCCAGTGTCTAAGGGAGATAAATTTAGCCTCAACCAAAGCCCCAAGAATGATGTTAATAAAGAAACCATGCAGCAATTTCCTTATGCTTCGGCTGTAGGGAGTTTGATGTATGCTCAAATATTTATTCGTTCGGATCTTATGTTCATAGTTGGCATTTTCGATTGATATATGAGTAATCTTAGACTAGATCATTGGAAGGCAGCAAAGAGGGTTATTAGGTACTTATAGAGAACAAATGAATACATGCTTACTTATCAGAGATTGGATCTTTTGGAGATCATTGGGTACTCCGACTCTAATTTTGCAGGATGTCTAGACAGTAAAAGATCCATATTGAGTTATGTCTTTCTTCGTTAGAAGGGCTATTTTTTGGAAGAGTGCTAAACAGACACTCGAAACTACTTCAACTATGGAGGCAGAATTTATAACTTGTTATGAGGCATCCAATAAGGGAATATGGCTGTAAAATTTGTCACCGGGCTGTATGTAGTAAATGGCATTGAAAGACTATTGAAACTTTATTATGATAATAACTCTATAGTCTTATATTCCAACAGCAATAGAAGCTCATTAAAGTCAAAGTATATTGACATTAAGTTCTTAGCTATAAAAGAGAGAGTTCAAAGTCGTTTGGTGTCAATTGAGTATATCGGTACAAACTTTATGATAGCGGATCTGCTTATCAAAGTTTTACCACCTAAAGTCTTTCACGAGCACACTACTAGTATAAGTGTTGTATTTTTAGATGGTGTGCAGTTTTAGTGGGAGTTTGTAATTTGGTTTAGATGCTTATTGTATGACACTTGTTTATGTTTATATACTATAGTATTTTGGTTGATGATGGTTTTCATTGTAGACTCTGTTCATTATATATTTTATGATGCATTTCAAATTTTCTTGCTTTCCCATTGTGGTTAACAATAAGGTTTGCAGTAATGCACTAAAAGGGAAAGATTAAGGTTGATCTCAATAAAGTTTCGGATAGACCAGTTGGAAATAAGCACGATAAATCATATTATGTGTAATTTTCATGCCACATTCCATACTCGATCTGTGATATTTGGGTGTATTAGTACAATAATCGTTGAGGGTTCTAGTTGTTATCCAGATAAGTGCAACAATAAGCATTTTGGTTTCGTGTTGATATGTCTAATAGACGGGATTGCAACTTCGGGGATATTCAAGAATAATATGGTATATTTATAGTCATACTTCAGTTTTGCAATACAAGTGTATTTGGTCCATATATGACCCAAGTAGGAGATTGTTAGGAAATTCTATTTCCTATGTTGGGCCACATATTTTAAACAGTTGTATTAGGTCATATTATTCTTAAGTAGACCCAATAAGTGATTTAATAAGGCTAGGCCAAGATATCCAACTGGGTATAGATACCAATGTGGATACCCTGTTAATCACCCAGTTGGGTGTGATAGATACCCAACAAGGGACTATATGAAGAAAATATTAGGATTATAGTCTCCACCACTTTTTCACGTACGTTGTGGCCTGCAATCAATTACAGAGAGTTTCATCTGAGTATTTTAGGGATTAGATTATGTGGAAGACCAAACCATCAAGCAATCACAATCACTTTCTGACGCTTCCGCCTTCAATTCTTCGTCTAGATTACAATCATCTTTCATGAACTCAGATTTACTTAATGAATTCTTACCTATCAGTTTTACACGAATGATTTAAGGTTTCTGTTTGGTATTTGCAATCCTAAATTCATCCTAACAAAAACAACTAGATGGTCTTGGAAGACAAGTATCTGAGGCTGACTTAATGCAACCCCTGCCTGGTTTCCCAGATTTGTCAATCAGGCTCCATTTCCATGAAGCCGAATTTTCCCTTAGGTTAAGAAATATGAAGTTTGGCAGTGATATTCTTTTGCATCACCACATACTTAAAAGCTTAAGCGAGTGTGACGCTCTAGGATTCAAGACGTGTACTGAAATCGACGAACCATCTATCAACTACCTCGAAACACAATATAGAAAGCCCTTGTTGTTTTCAGGACTGCTCTTTCCAGACCCTAGTACTAATAGTACTAGTCTAGATTAAATTGAAAAGTGGGTTAGTTGGCTAGGCGAGTACAAACCTGGTTCTGTAGTTTACTATGCTCTTGGAAGTGAGGCCATCTTGAGGGAAGATCAATTCAAGAAGCTATTGTTTGGTTTGGAGCCTTCCGGGCTGCCTTTTCTGGCTGCAGTGAGACCATCTTGCGGGTTCGAGCTATCCTCCATTGAAAAGGTTTTGCAAGATGGATTTCGAGAGAGAGTTGAAGAAGAGTTGTTCATTATGGATGGATTCAACAACCTCAAATCTGGGGCACCCATCTGTTGGGTGCTTTGTTACGCACTGTGGATGGGGTTCTTTAATGGAGGGATTGGTGAATCATTGCGAGCTTGTGATGATACCGCTTGCAGCTGAGCAGAGTTACAATGCTAGGCTAATGGGAAATAATCTAAAGCTAGGGATAGAAGTTGAGAAAGGCGAAGAAGATGGATTGTTTACCAAAGAGAGTGTCAGGAAAGCAATGAGGACGGTGATGGAAGAAGAAAACGAATTTGGGAGAGAGGTCAAAGCCAACCACGCCGAATTAAGAAAGCTACTTCTCAGTAAAGATGGAGATGGAATCTTCTTATATTGATAATTTCAGTCAGAAGCTTTGGAGTTTATTACTATCTTAAGTGTTTGCTTGGCTTGCCAACTGGGACTAACTCAGTTAGTCCAAAATTTGAGAGACCAAACCGGGACTAACTCAGTTAGTCCAAAATTTAAGAGATACGTGTGTGAGTTTGAAGGGTTAATAGTTTAAACTTTGGTAGAGTATATGTGTGTTATTTTTTTTTGAATTTATAGTAAACGGTGGTCATTAGTTAAACCCTACTTTTTATTTAAAAAAAAAAAAAAAAAACATTTGCTTTGCTTTGGAGGAAATGAGATCGAGTTATTTTAGTGGCTTATTTTCTTTTTTCACGGTTTTCTTTTATTTTTAACTTTAGAAGCAGTTTTTATAATACCTCCCATGGAAGGGGATATTTATAAAAATATTCCGAAAATGTTTGGCGTTAAGTGATCATACAATAATCAAACCCGAGGATAAAAAACAGAACTCTAATGTGTACACACAAACAAAATAAAAGACCAGCTCAACGCAAAAACACAACAAAACAAGTAGCAAAGCTGAACAAGGAATAAATCCAAGAATCAATTTACAATTAACATTAGTTTTTTTTTTTTTTTTACTACTGTACTCTCTCCCCTTTCGAGTCTATGGTGAGCCCACGATGGATTGGGACCCAACATCATTGGATGGCAGGATTACACTCACATTTGTCCTTGGAATCCTCCTATTTTTCAAAACTTTCAAACTCCTTGTACATACAATACGAATGCAATGACAAATTCTTGCAATGATTTTCCATTGCATTCCAGATCTGATTCCACTAAACCTAATTCACTAAATGCTTGACGATGAGTCGTCATCTGCACATGTGATTGTTATTGAGTTCCCATTTGTAGGGTTTCTAATTAAGAAACAAACTAGTAAAAAATGCTGGAGATTTAGCGATTGTATAAAGCTCTTGAACCATATGTTCAAAGTTTCAGGGGTTGAAAAATGAAATCATTTTGGTTAGCGTCTGACCTGCCCCCAAAAGACTTTACATCATCTCCAGTAGCTTCAGCACTGAGCCTTCCCATCTTTTTCTGCAGGTCTGCCAGCGAATCACTGGATACTTTTCCTTTCGGAATTTTCTTTCCATCAGCGAGCTTGAGCTCCAATCTGTATAATGCACTACTATGGTTGTTGACCTCATACTCATATAGATGCCACTCACGAGAGCTTAAAGGTTGTGGATCCATGTAATATGATCTCTTCAGGCCTCCAAATTCCTTCATGATCTGCTTCCTTGATTCATGCCAACCACGCCCATTGTAATCTGGCAATCCCCTCTGTTTTCTATTTCCACTTTCAAATGCCTTTCTAGGCTTATCAAAAAAGAGCCACTCTCTAAGCTTTTCACCTTCTAGGAGAGAAAGATCAAACAGCTCTGCAACATTGCAGGAAAGCAATCAATTGAAAAAAGAAGAAAAAGAAATAGGCCACTTTTCATACTGTTATGCCAACATTTAGAAAACAAGTGAATACTAACAGCACAAATGACAGTGAAACTATATCTAAAGCAATAGCAACAGAGAAAAATAAACGAGTTAACTACACCACAGTGTCAAGTAACATAGCTCAAGTGGATGTGAGATTGCTGTAAAGTAAACGAGTAAGGTGGCAGTTTAGCAAAAGGAGACTACGGGAAAGAAAAGACACTATTTGGGCCTACCAGGGGCATTCCACGGACATTTTGTACTAGCAGCTCCTTCACATTCAGGGATTCCCACCTCCTTTCCTTGAATCTTTAAATTCAGAGCAGAAAACATTGGACCATCTTTCATACCAATGCCACCAGGTCGTAAAACTGGAGCTGTGCCCGGAAGACTCTCACTTAAGGCTAAAACAGCATGACAACTACTGCAATAGTTCTGGCACCATTTGGATCCATGTGCAGGCCTAGAACAGTCCCAAAAAGCGCATTTTGGCCCCAAGAAAGCAGAGGGTGGAGGGGAAATATCCGGAAGAATGTTGGGCAAAGCATCCTGTCCACACTGACTAACGCTATCAGCTCCAATGATATGCTCTTCATTGAAGTCTTGATACAAATCTGAACGATGATGCTCCAGCCCAGAAGCCAAAATTGAGTCATTTGCCACGGTGTCGTGAAAATCTAAAGCAGATCCTTTCAATTCAGGAAATCCTTGAAAACTCTGACCCTGGGGATCCTTAAAATCAAAAAAATCCTGAAGATAAAGAACAGACCTTGACTCATCAGTCATCATTCACAACTAAATAGGCCAATTAACATTAGGGGTGGTGAAACGAGAGGACTAAAGAAATCATCACTACAACTAATAAACTACAATACTGCACAACATCCATTCAAAAGAGGACATTTCTTTCTTACGAGGTCAAATGCGGTGAAGTTTCCAGCCTCAAAGTTTTCAAGATCATGATCATGATCAGGCTCAGGCTCAGGCTCAGGCTCAGGCTCAGGCTCCGGCTTAAGCTGAGGAGGTGGTAGTTCTTTTAATGGACTGGTTGCATCATCCTCAACATCGTACTGTTGCAGTAGCCGAGCTAACTCCTGCGAAAACGATCCAAGACTACCACCCTGCTCAATACCCAGATTAAATTTCGTTAATACCCATTAAAGATTACAACCGAAAGAACAACACAACTCACACACACACACAAAAGGGACAGAATACGACATTATAATTGAACAGCCTAAATGATCACGACATACAAGTAAAGAAGATGCCGGGGTCGGCTCACTGAGCTCAACTTTCCATTCTCGTAGCACCTGATGAACCTGTTCCTCCAGGACCGCCACGTCCCCAGGTCGACTCTCTTTCCTAGCGGTCTCCAGATTTGAAAACATTCTTTGAATATCATCAACACGATTCTTGGTCTTTTCCTTAAAATTCTGGTGAGAAGCACTCTCGCCCTTGCTCTTACAATCCTTCAGCATTGATCTTGATCCCAATATCCTCAAAAACCTCTATATCCCAGAAAGTAAATTTCGTTCCCCAAATTTCAATATGAGAGAACAAACACATAAAAACATTACTGGCCCATGATTCAGTGACCCCCCAAAAAAAAATAAAAAATAAAAAATAAAAAAACAATTACAGAAACATGCCATCCAAATCAAAATTCTCCAATTATATAAAGAGAAGAAAAATGAAGATAGTGAGAAGATTTTCCTGAATAACAGCAAAATCAGGCGAATTCAAGAACGAAAAAAGACATAATCCGTAACGCAAATAAATCTATAATTAAATGGGGAATTAGATACGAAAAGACCATTACCGACTGGTTAAGCGTTAGAGATCGGTATAGAAGGTCCCAGAAAGCAGAGCAGGGAAGTCCCCAAATTGCAGCACAAAAAAAAACTTTGCGAACGAAAACCTATCAAACGGGGAAGGGAAAGTCGCCCCAATCACTTGTTTGTCAACTTTGGAATTACTTTTTGGATTTTTTTTTTTTTCTTTTTAATACTAAGTTGTAGAAGAATATATTAGAATGGCAAAACGTTGAAACTGTTCTATCACTGGCAGTCGAAAAACGACATCTTTGTCGTTTATGTAAAACGACGATATCCCCATGTCGATGTTGAATGTTCTGGTAAGGTTTAGTGTCGTTTCCTAATCCT
Source organism: Parasponia andersonii (assembly GCA_002914805.1). Lineage (NCBI taxonomy): Eukaryota > Viridiplantae > Streptophyta > Magnoliopsida > Rosales > Cannabaceae > Trema > Trema andersonii. Next base: position 294,545 of record JXTB01000414.1, read on the forward strand.
TCACTTTCTTTTTCAATTTATCAACAATTTCATTCCGGGTTTTGATTTAGGGTCAAGAAATAGAAATCAAAATATGTTGATACATAAGCGATCTTTTATTTATTATTTATTATGTTAAAAGGGTAAACAATATTTAGAAATATATACATATATATGGGAGATATGTATACGACCAAAGTTAATAACTTAAAGGAATAGAAATCAACGGTAAATTGTAGCGAGGGGTTTTCGCCACCCCACCCACCTTTTCTCTCAGCTCATGTATTGAAGCCACGGTGGGATTTTGGAGTTTTTTCAAGTTTGTCGCCCACCTGAGAAGGAGACCTCTTAGATTTCTTTCCGGTCGGCATTTTTCTTTTATTTATATTTTTGTTGTAATTAGTCCTGCATTTTTTAAGGTTATGTACATCTAATTTTATAGTTATTTTGTTCTACCTGATTCTAAGTTTATGTGAGCTTTTGTTGTTTTTTATGTTTTTGTTTGTATTCTTTCGTATATGAAACTTTGAGAGCTAGATCTATAAGATTTTAACATGTCAAAGATCTTTATCTGAGGTTGGCGAGTTATGGTACAAAAGTTCGTGACTTATAATTGTGTTGTGGTATCTATTGATGGATGCTAGAGGTCTGATATAATGTCTACTGATGATTGCTAAGGTTCTATTATAATATTTATTAATGGATGCCGGGGATTCACTGCGGCATTTACTGATAGACACCGTCAAGAAATATTTTAAAGATTACTTGGAGCTTGTTGTCTTTAGATATAGTAGAATTTGTTTTGTCTTCTTTTCGCTAGACCAACTCATACATCTCATTAGACTTACTCTCGTACTTGTTAGTTGTGCGGAACTAATGGTTTTGTTTTTCTCTTGAGTGAAGTGCTTTTCTTTTCTTACCCTCATTGGACTTACTCTCACACTTAAGTTGTGGAAAACTAATGTTTTTATTTTTCTCTTGGGTAAGGTACTTTTTTTTTTTAACTCTTTGTTCGTTCATTGTACTTGATATAGCCATATAATTAGCATTTTAATTTAATTCCATGAGAAATTTCATTCTCCAAAAAAAAAATTAATTGTAGATTCAAAATGTATTATTATGAGGTCTCATAAATTAGAACTTAATTCCTAAATTTTTCATTTGTAGTTAATTTTTTCTTAATAAAAAGTAAGATCATAATTTTAACTCACGTGTCCTAAAAATCGAACTCCTTATTTAGTACTCGCTTCTCACTTACCGCACTTCACTCACTGTGCTAGCCCTGGGTTAAGAATTAAGTTCCTTATGTTCAAGTAGACACATGTATTTCAAATTTTTACTTTCCTTCGTTGCTTATTAGCAAACGTGCTACAAATTTCATTTTGGTTTGTGTTAAAATGTCTGGTACTTACTTATAAAACTCTACTATTCGTCTTATTTTGGTTGATGAAACTTTAAATGTCATATTTTATTTTCTATTTTTTTTTGGCTAAATTCGTATTTTACTATCTTCAACTGTATTATTATTATTATTATTATTATTTTGTCTCAATCTATAACTCCAACTTTAATAACCGCGGTATGAACTGAGAATCAAAATTAATATCAAAGAACATAACTTATAATAGTCTACGATTAAACTTGCACAAAAATATTTAGGGAATAAGAGTGACATTTTAAAGGTTAAGGGCAAAAATGAGATTTTTATGCAAGGACTAAAACTAGGATTAACTTTCCTGTATTTATAACAAGAGAGAGAGAGAGGAAAAAAAAAAAAGAAAGATTAACCTCCAAAACAAAAATTGTAAATTTTTTATATTTTTTTAGTTAAGGACTCATTGTTTCTTGTCTAAAAGTCTCTTGTTGTCAAAGAATAGCGACAAGAACACCAAAATCTTGCACAAAAAATTTACACTACATGATAAATCATACATTTTAATTACTCCTTATTTTAAAGTGAGACCACACAATTTTTTTTTTTCTTCTTTGAAAGACACGCTACCTAAAGTTATATGGCTAAAAATGAATATACCACAACATTGGTGTAGATTTTTCATGAATATACCACAATCTTTACTTACAAAAATATACTCAAACCTTTCAAAGGAAAAAAAAAAAACTGAAGTATGACATTTCTGTCATTTTAATCATATTTTTTAATTTGTGTAAAATTATACTTCACTTTAAATCTCTGCGAAATTGTACATTCTATGCACAAATTTGATAATTTGTGTTAACTATTTTAAATTATTTTCAATAAATTTTTTATGTTAGTCAATAAAAATAAGATATCTTTGATTTACTGTATATATGTAGTGAGAAATTTGTTAGTCAATTTTTCTATGAAAAAAATACAAATTTTCATAAATTTAAAATATGGAGATATAATTTCACACAAACCAAAGGATAGTTAAGTTTGCAGAAAACTATACTTACCGGTATTTTTTTATGATAACCCCATATTTTATCTGTGAATAATTAATGGTACCCCGAATCTACCATCACGGTTACAAATGCTTCAGGTTAAACGGTGATACACTCACTGTTAATGATTTACTAAGTCATTGCCTAAGCCTTTATTCAGAGAATTTCGTTCTGAATCTGCAAAAATTGCATCTCATGAATTTTTTACAAAAGAAAAAATAAAAAAAACATCAATTGCTATAGCTCAAACTCATATTGTTGTATTAGCAACTGGAACTGTTCGTGCCATTACAAATCAACCAATTAGAATCAAAATCACGATGTTAAAATTCAAATAAAAATTTGCTAGCTGACCAAAGACGAGAGAAATCTTGCAAACAAAGGAATGTTAGTTCTTCAATTAATACTGTGTTCCATAGTTGATTTTGCAGTGATCAAGTGGGTTTTGCTTTTCCATCTTCAGTTGTATGAGTATGCCTGAAATTTAAAATGCCAGAAAGTCCACGTCCTTTTGCAAGTTGTTCTATCTCTTCAACTTTTTTCCTAAGAAGCTCAATTTCTCTCACTAAATCATCGTCTCTTTGCTTCATTGCCTAAAACAGTTCAAAGACAGCTTCAAGAAGCGGAATTCACAGCTGATTCATGTACTCATCTGAATCTACCAAAAAACAGTTATAGTGCTTTTATCTTGTTGCCGTGACTTTGATATCATCTAACTGCAGCTCTGTATTTTGAACATTCAGTACAGGATAAAACTAAACTCAAGAGAAATACTAGTTGCATTAGGGTCGTCCATCTATATGAAAACCATGTGCATTAGAGACTGTCCTTACTCCTTAGCATATCTAGTTCTCTCCTAAACTCGATGGTCAACTACTTAAACGAAATGGCATGTAACACCTGATCCACCTACTTAATTTACTCCACTAATACCAGATCCACCTACTTAATTTACTCCACAAAATGATGCATGTCATTTAAACATGGGATCCAGCTCATAACGATGGAAGTTTCTCCGATGAAGGATAGGTCTAGCGACGCAAATTTTTCCCAATCCTACTCCTAGGCTGAATGAAGGATTGGGAGATCTCTCATTTAATACTTCATTAGCCTCTATAAAAAAAAGAACACATGAAATAAGGCATGAAAAATGTCTTTCTTCCAACGCTTTTTGTTTATAATATACCGACTACTGTCATATTTCAGAAACCAATCAAGGTCAATATGCAACCAGGACTTACTAGTAATCTACTCAAACGGAAATGCTAACTATAATAGAATACCATAAAAATCATGACATTCCAATGCAGCTTTTGAGAAACCCTCATAATGTTCCCGCAAAAATGGACCTACACTCTGAATACGCTTGCAGGGCAAAAAGAAAAAGAGAGAGTATAACTTGTTCTATTTCTTCAACAGATAACAATATCATAAATACCTGTAATTCTTGTCTGCGCAACTCCTCCTTTCTTGCTTCTGATCTTGCGCTTCTCTGCACCTCAAAGATAACAGCAGCTCCAGCAACCTGAAGAATGATGGATACTACATAAGACAAAATAAAAGGTGAATATACTATAGCGAGATAAGCTGAACAGCCGAACAGGGTGCAATCAGTCAAGTTTCTCTACAGTACATTATACTTATATTATCATATTTTATGGATCAAGAAAGTGGCAGCCTCTCTCCAGTTTCTCCTTCATGGAAAGAAAGGACAGAGCAAACGAAATGTTTTAATGTGCCATTTGGTCTTTGCAAGTGGAATTTGCAAACTGATGGCTCCATAACTAGAAAGCCAAAAATTGTTTACTATAGATTCTTTCACTTGCATTTTGTCTTCTATGTGTAAGCACGTGCAAACGATAAGAATAAGCAACGTTTGTCATAAAAGGTGTCAAACGAGATGTGCTTCTGAAAATAGTAACATCACATCTAGCAAAGCTGAAACATTACAGCTTTCATATTATATACACAAGAATACAGATTGACTAAGCATTTATAAAGCACAGTTCACAGTACCGTGAATACAAAAAGTTCACCAAGAAGATCTGCAGCAGCTTGGACAGCTTTCTCCTCATTTAGAGGGCGTATTTCAACATCAGTTGCACGTCCATAGATCCGTCTCTGCATTTGCGTTGTAAATCGATGGTTTGCCTGATTCAATGTCCAAAAACAAATAAATAAATTATCAGCAGAATTTTACTTCCAACTTTTACTCTCGCGGTCTAGGATTCAGATAGTGGGCCAGGTTTTGGGTACTAAGACATAAAAATCCACATGACATATTCATCAGTCGGAAACATTTCCATATAACTTTAAGACTATTCATAGTTCCATATGCAAGTAGAATTCAGTAGAGACAATTTAAAACCATAACAAGTAGTGTGGCTACCAAAAAGGTTCCAAAAGAGGGGAACTTTCCAAATATTCAAATTTACAGGGCTTGAGTGGGCTTCAGGTGAAAAAAATGTCCTGAGAGAGCATCATGAAAAAAGCAGGCATAAAAAAATGATACTTAAAGTTTGTCAAAGTCTACAAATACAAAGCAAGCACCAGTGAAGTCAAAGCTTACTGTCAAGCAAAGAAAAGCAAGCAGTAATGCTTTAAATAACAAGTTCACTTTCAGTCTTTCTTAATTTGATTCATAATCATCCACAATAACCAAAACCCTCCAACGTTACGACAATTTCACAGTATCTCAATTAGCAAAACTTAATATGAAGAAAATCCCATGTGTGGAAATCATAATCCCATCAAATGAAAACTCACAATAAGGAAAGAAAAAAAAAAGAGAGAGAGAGAGAGAGAGAACCTGGGCAATGTTGATGATGAGGTTCCTGAACTTGGGGTGCAAGCCAGCCTCCTTCTTGAGGCGATTAGCGAAGGGTTTGCAGATGGCTTTAATGGCGAGGGTCCCTAACTTTACAACTGGTAGGATCATAATTACTGGCTTCTTCTCTTTCGGGGTTATGGGACCGTGAAGCCAAATTTCAAGTTTTGGGTCATGGAGTTACTAAAAATTCTGTGTTCGTGCGAGGATAGGGAACCATCGAGAAGCTTCACTGGCTGCTTTCAACCGGGCAAGGTTTGTATGTGCGTGTGCCCGAAGAAGGTTGAGGACTGTGGAGGATCAAATTCTAATTAAGCGGAAAGTGGTGGCATAATGCGAATAAACTTCTTTTTACCCTTAAAAAAAAAAAAATCAGAAACCCTTCCTTTATTTATTTATTTATTTTTTCCCTCGACTATTTAATACAAAAAGCCCTAAAGTCGAAACAACGTTATCAAATTAACCCCCGACTCATTATTTATTGAAATTGACCTGAACTCGTGATTTTGGAGCAAAATCCCATATGTTAGAAAATACTAGTTTTGTCGCACTTACTCGAAACGGAAGTTTTACGTAATGCGAAATCAAAGCGCATACTCAATATTTCAAATGATTTCATCATAGATTTTTTTTATAAAAAATTTAAAATTAGAAGAAACTTACGTGAAAGAAAGAAGGATTTGAGAGTTTTTAATTTAGTGGCTTTCGCTACCACTGACCAATGCCATTCACTGCTCTTCCATCAATTTTAAACAACCGAGCAATATTTTTTTGACTTCATTTCACACCATATTAACAGTTCATAGAGTATTTTTATTTAATAATTTATGGTTATATATATATATATATATGAACTTATAATTATATTATGATCTCTCGAGATGGGTTCTACTTTGGGACTAAAATTAAGGTTTAATTTTTAATTTGAAGGTTACATAAAAATTATTGATTTGTTTACAATAATATGCATGTTGTTGTGCGGTCTAAAATCCTAAGGTCGCATAAGGGTTATATGCGACCTCCTCCGTGAAGGTTATATGTGACCTCCTCCACAGGTTTTGTGCGACCTTCTCCGTGCAATTTGCCTTGTCAAACAGGAAACCTATAAAAAGAGGGAAACACGTAAATGCTATAAAGGAAACCTATAAGAATAGGGAAACAAGTAAATGCTATGAAGGAAACCTACAGGGGAAACTGAAGTATCCTATTTGTGATCAAGTAATTATTCGTTTTGAATAGTTATCCAATTATATTGTTACTTAATTTACGTTACCCAATTGTATAGTTACCCGTTTATACAATTAGGATCCTAGAGACATAAGGATCCTAGGGATATAAGGTTACCTTTATCTATATAAAGGGGACTCTATGTTCCGAAGGATAATAAAAAAGTCACAAAGAATTGAAGTCAGAGAAAATTCAAGTCTGGGTAATTCCAAGTTAGAATATTCCAAGTTTTGGGTAGTCTAAGTCTTTAGTATTCTTCAATAGCTTTTCAGTTTTTCCGATTTCCAGACGAAATTGTAACCTTGAGTGTTCATTACTATTCATAAATAGTGAGAAAACAGTGGACGTAGGCTCATCTTTTTCGGGGCTGAACCACTATAAATCTCTTTCTCCTTATTTGCTTTGATTATTACTTCAATACAAACAAGCTACATCTCTTGATTTTTTCTAAATTTATTGTTGATAAAACCTCCATCAACAATTGGCGCTAGAAGGAGGGCTATTCCGGCAGAAAAATTTGTCAAATTCCACATTTTCAATAATGGCAAATACCAGAAATACTACCAGAGTCGCCGGGACTAGTCAAAACCAACCTCAAAGTACCACTACTACATAGGAAGACCCCGCTCCGGATCAGCCTACTATGACGGCAACAGAGAACCTATCCTAGAGACAGGATCGCATGGAGGAAACGCTCGTGAACCTTCAGCAAGTCACTAACCAGATCAATGACACTCTGCGACGACTTGCTGAAGGGCAGATAGTGACCTCACCACAATATGAACGTCCTAAAGAACGTCCTGCTCAATTACCTGAGAAGGGAATACAAATTCTCGAGACGAGAAGATGCGACCAGCCAAGAACTCAGCAGGAGCGTCATGAAGAACGCATCTCCAAAGGAAAAGGCAAGGTNAGGGAGTCAAGACAAGATCCTGCAGACCTAAGACAGTATTTGGAGCGACGACGTGGTCATGATCGATCTGTATCGCATCATAGCGACCACAGCCGATCTCGTCGCACTATGCCACTGGATTCCTCTCATAGGTCGCAGAAGACTCTACCAGACCAGCCCGCTGCGAAACAGGATAACGAACAAAGGTCGCTTATACCACCAGCAAGGAATGATGCTTTCCCTCTGAACATCGACGTTCATAATTTAAGGATCGCATTAGATGCACTTGCTGGATGGGACGATGAGCTCGCTGATGGATATCGCCAGTAGCCATTCAGCGAGGAGATTCGAGCTGCAGCCCTTCCCACCGGATGCAGACTTCCCACCATCAATACTTTTGATGGAAAGACTGATCCACAGGACCATATGGATCACTTCAGCGACTTGATGGAACTTCATCGGGTTAGTGATCATGCACGCTGCAGATGTTTCGCTGTAACACTCTCAGGAGCGGCAAAGAAGTGGTTCTGAGGACTCAAACCCGGTTCGATTTCGTCCTGGCAACAACTACAGACAGCGTTCTTGAGACAATTTCAGGCCGCGAAGAATTTCACTGTTCCGCTTGTCAGTTTGTCCGCAATCCGGCAAGGTCCAGAGGAGACTCTACGGTCTTATCTCAATCGATTCACCATAGAGCTAGCGAAGGTCAACAACCCCCCTGAAGAAGGAGTTCTTACTCTTATGATGGCTGGGGTGCGATTAGAAACAAAACTCTGGGAGGAATTGCTTGAACGAGAATGTAGGACTCTCGAAGACTTCTACCGAAGAGTCGGTCGACATCTAAGGTTAGAGTCCTCACATGAGAATCTTCAAAAGACCAAAAAATGAGGAAAGACAGATGCAGCAAAGGTTGCGGTCATCACTGACAACAGCGGCAATAAGAAAAACAAGAGGAATAATAAACAGGCCAATGAGAATCAGCCTAGGCCTAAAAGGCAGGAGACTTCAAAAGCTCCCATGAGGTTCAATAACCACACCGAGTTAAACGCTCCCATAGATCATATCTATGCGGTCACAAACCAAAAGGAGCGATACCGTCAACCGGGATCGATGAAGCGAGACAGGGCAAAGTGCGACCCCAACAAGTTCTGCCGGTATCACAATGATATTGGACATGATACTAATGATTGCTTTGCCTTGAAGGATGAAATCGAAAGGCTGATTAGAGAGGGGCGATTGCGGCAGTATACCAGGCAGAGCGATGAAAGGTGAGAAGAAGACCAACAGCGACCTCCAGAAATTCAGCGTGAGGTGCGAACTATTTTTGGAGGGCCGCATGTTGGAGGAGATTCCAAGCGAACACAGGATAGATATGCACGAGAAGCTCGACAGCAGCTGTTAACCAATGTCATGCACCTTGATTAGCCACCACGCAAGCTTCAGCGAGTACCGGAAATGGATATTACCTTCACAAAGCAAGATGCAAGGGAAGTCCATTATCCGCATAATGACGCGCTGGTCGTAAAAATTAACTATGGAAGCACACAGTTGTGGCGAGTATTAGTCGACAATGGAAGTGCTGTGGATATCCTATACTTCGATGCCTTCAAGAAGATGGCATTAAATGAGAGCGACTTGAAGCCTGCCGCCGCTCCGCTCTATGGTTTTACTGGAGATAGCCTGATGCCTATGGGCATGATTGAACTGATGGTCAGCGTTGGGACCTTCCCAAGGGTTTCATCAATAATGACCCAATTTTTGGTAGTAGATTGCCCATCTGC
>JXTB01000414.1:309393-323980 GCA_002914805.1 Parasponia andersonii
ATAAAGAATAAATATACAAACAAGACAATAAATTGGAAGACTACCTACCGGGGTTTTGGAAGAAGCCATTGGCTGCATAGTCAAAATGGAAAAATAGATTTTTCCATTTTTCCATGTTGTTGCGAACCCTGTAGATCGTTTTTATGGCTTGATTCGACCACTTGCTCACATAGAAGAAGCCGAGATCCGACAGATTTGATTTCACTTGGTAGAACCAAGCGAATTCCTCAGGAAAAGGGGTTTCTAAACCTAATTTATGATACAAAATATACAAGCCTACCATATACCTATAAGTATTAGGGGTCAATTGAAAAGGGACGACCCCATAGTAATCTATGATCGATTTTATGTACGGGTGGAGGGGGAGATGCACACCGCATTTGAGGACTGCCTCAGAAAAGGAAGCGAGTCTACAAGGGGGTGTGTGTGGACGGTTGAACTCCATTGGAAGACACAAGGGGATAGCGATCTTGTAGCTGCTTGCGATTTTACTGAGTTTGTTCGGCGTGCAGCTCGTTCGAACGTTTGTGCATGACCAGTTCCCCTCTACGTACTGATAGCCAGAAGAAAATGCCAGAGCATCCCTTATATGTCTGGGCCATTGATCCTGGAGAAGACCGCCTATTCAAAGACTACTTTGTCTTGCTCCAGTTATTTCTATCTTGGGTTCGGGCTCGAGATAATCCTCAAGGTTAGTAGAACTAACACTTGAGTTGGATTCCCCAGAAAAGGCATTTCCTTCCCTAAATAGTTCCTCAATACTAGACATCTGAAAAGAAATACGTAGGGATTCAGATATTGAGGATTTCTACTATGCTAACATTCTGGGTATTTATCCTAAGGTTGCATTAAACAAAAAAGTTTATTCCTAAATGGTCTACGGGTTCATCAGAAAGTGTTCGAGCAGTTCATCAGAAAGTGTTCGAGTAGTTCATCAGTAAATGAACTGTCAGTTTAGTAAGAATAAATTAGGGTATCAGACCCTAGAAATTCTCATAGGATCATTTCTAAGTGATATCTAGTAATTCTACTCTACAGATTGAAAAAAAGGGAGTATAAGGGGAATAAATCTTTTGTTTTACTTCGGTGAAATGAGTTTATTTCCAGATTGAAGTTATTTTCAAGAATGAAAGAAATAAGAGAAGACACTGACCTTTCTTCAGGAGAGGAAAGTTTGAGTCGGTTCGAAACTTCGTCGGAGAAGAAGCGGTGATTTGAGCGACCTGAGAAATAGAACGGCACTAGGGTTCTGAGGATTTTTGAAGTTTTCTGAGAGACACTAAAATGAAACAGGAACAGATGGTTTCTGATATTTATAACCTAGGAACCATTAGATCGCAGCCGTAGATCAGAGAATTTGAATTTTAAATCTGAAGGCTAAGGATTACGCGGGATTCGAGTCTATCCGAAAAAGTCAGGATTGTTTAAAATTTGAAAAGATTTGATTTTAAAAGTGACGGTTGGTATGAATCAGGCTTCCTCGAATTTCGCTCTTAGCTACACAAGCTACACGTGTTCCGTTCTGACAGAAAAGAAGATACGCGTGATCTTGAGATATGAGATTTGAAATCTGACGGATCTTCGACTACTCAGACCACAAGTTTAAGTTATGACATCACAAGGTCGCACGGTAATTGGAAGCTCCATTTCGTCCTAAAGAACGAATGGAGCTAGGGGGCAATTGTTGTGCGGTCTAAAATCCTAAGGTCGCATAAGGGTTATATGCGACCTCCTCCGTGAAGGTTATATGCGACCTCCTCCGTGAAGGTTATATGCGACCTCCTCCGCGATGATTATATGCGACCTCTTCCACAGGTTTTGTGCGACCTTCTCCGTGCAGTTTGTCTTGTCAAACAGGAACCTATAAGAAGAGGAAAACATGTAAATGCTATAAAGGAAACCTACAAGAATAGGGAAACAAGTAAATGCTATGAAGGAAACCTATAGGGAAAGGGAAACTGAAGTATCCTATTTGTGATCAAGTAGTTATTCGTTTTGAATAGTTATCCAATTATATTGTTACTTAATTTACGTTACCCAATTGTATAGTTACCCGTTTATACAATTAGGATCCTAGAGACATAAGAATCCTAGGGACATAAGGTTACCTTTATCTATATAAAGGGGACTCTATGTTCCGAAGGATAATAAAAAAATCACAGAGAATTGAAGTCAGAGAAAATTCAAGTCTGGGTATTTCCAAGTTAGAATATTCCAAGCTTTGGGTAGTCTAAGTCTTTAGTATTCTTCAATAACTTTTCAGTTTTTCTGATTTCCAGACGAGATTGTAATCTTGAGTGTTCATTATTATTCATAAATAGTGAGAAAACAGTGGACGTATACTCATTTTTTTCGAGGCTGAATCACTATAAATCCCTCTCTCTTTATTTGCTTTGATTATTACTTCAATACACACAAGTCACGTCTCTTGATTTTTTCTAAATTTATTATTGATAAAACCTCCATCAACACATGTATTTTAATGATTCCTTTTTAAACATAAAAAGTTGGTGATTATTATTGGAGATTCTATATTTTGGGAATGAATATATGCACGTGCAATGTTTATATATGTATATATATATATATATGAAAAGTATATGCCAATTCGACGTAGAAAACGAGCAAAATATTTGAAATACTGATTATAGTCTTCGTTTTACACCACGTGAATTTTTTTTTTTATAAATAGATGTGACAAGAACTCAAAGGACTTTTTTCTTCCCTAAAAAATGGTGAATCATAATTATTGTAGTAATCGATGTAGAAAATGAGCAAAATATTTGAAATACCGATTATAGCCTTCGTTTCACACCTCGTGAGATTTTTATTACAAATAGATGTGACAGGAACTCATTCTCTAATATCAAAGGGTCTTTTTTTTCTAGAAAATTGTGAATTATAATTACTGCAGTAGTCTCAAAAAAATCCTACCTGATGCAATATTATAATTAATCAGTAATCAGTAACAGTAGCATGGGACAAACACTATACAATGTCTCGTAATATTATCATTTTCAAATCGTATTTGGAAAACATAGAATATATTGATTCTTGTACAAAAAGAGTAAGAGATAAGAATCCTGGCACATTGCTATATAGGCAACCACTAGTCTAAATTGCAGGTGACACTGTTATATTCTATAGGACCCAACATAGAATTTCAAAGTAGAGCCATACAAGTCTCTAGTAAACTCCAATCTTCCAAACTTGTTAATCTGATTACATAATTAGAGATCAACCACTTAGCATCCACTATATTTTGTTTACTATTGATAGGATTTTTGGCAGGTTTGTCCGCTGAATTTTCTTGGATTGGTAATGTGGTACTTTTGCTTTTCAATTAGGTCCTTGAATAGTTGAATTTAAAAATTCTTTTCAATTAGGTCCTTGAATAGTAGAATTTAAAAATTCTTTGGCAATGAAGTCCAATCCCTTAGTTATCAAATATCGGATGAAATTGAGCATATATATGTACGATACCTACATCATTTTTTAAGAGCATGATTGATATCTCATTAAAACTAAATGTCACATTAATTCATATTCTAAAAATATTAACTTATATTACTCTAGTTATCAATTTTAGCTAAAAATTAATTAAAATTAACAATTTTTTTTTTTGGTTTAAAAGAAAACATCATATGGTCGCCTTGGGGAAACTTTGAGACCCATGAACAGATCTCTTTGAGTTTGAAAACTTTTTTTCTCCCAAAATCCTCTAGCCCCTTTATAGATAATTTTACTCCAAACCCGTTAGTGCTAGTGAAATAATGATTATGTTCTTGAAAAAACATTGTACGAATTGCACATACTCAATAACTCTATGCAACATTTTATAGCCAGTAACAGATTGGACTTGATTGCCGTGATTATTTAAATTAAGGGACCTAGTCGCTAAATTTTTTCATGACATTGCCAATCAATGTTTAGGGCAAATATTACAAAAGCCCTAATATATATTGTAAATTCTCGGCCACAAAAAAGTTATGGCACTAGGATTGGCAGGGTTTTGATTTAAGGCATGAGAATTATTGTTGTGAGGTGGAGCTGGAGTAGAAGGTCTGGTTCCATAAGATTTTTCATATTGGTAATCTTTTAGAAAATTTTAACGTGAGACAATTATATGTTTGCTTGAGTTTGTCTCATACTGTCCACTGAGGCTATTAATTTAGCAAGGAGTAATTGTGCTTTCAACATTGATTACAGAATTTTACTCATCTGCCATTTCGTAGAAAGAAAGAAAAGAAAGAAATGAGATTTTATTTTTCAAGAGGAAATTTCTGAAAGAGGGGATGGAAACTCGATAGAATTTTGGGATGAAAAAGTAAAAGAAATTTTGGACAGAAATTTGACGGAGTTTCAAGAAGATGAATTAGCAGAATTTCTAAATGAAAATTTGATAGAAATTTAAGAAAATGTTAAAGACGGATAGGACAAAGGTCTAAGATGAATTTTGAGGATTTTGAGGATGCCGAAGAAACCTAGTTTCCCTTGGCTATCTCCAGTGGAGTCGCCTTTTAATATTCAGGATCAGAGTTGTTCTCTGGATTAATTAGTGTGACCTATACTTAATTAAAACAAAGCATAAGATAATTAGGTTAGACCATTAGAATGCACGATGGAAAGGGTCATCACAACACTTCCATGTGTCAAAACAGGAAAGATGGTCGTAATAAGGACAACTCTTCCTAAGTATCTCGATAAGATTGGCAATTACAAGGCTCACTTAGTATGCATGAGAATAAATAGAAATAAATTAATATTAAAAATTAACAAAGGAGAATAAACCAATCATATTGTCAACTAAGAACTAGAAATAACATAATAATGCAATAAATAAATAGATAAGAAATTAAATATTACTAGTTGACTGAGGTGAATAAACTTACCATGATGTCAACTAGAAGTTAGCAATAGACATAAAGTGTAAAAAAATAAATAGTCCGAAACTAATGAAGGTGGTACTATTCATATGCTAGTTTTAGTTAATTAGAGGAGTTAGAATTATGAGATGCTAAATCCAACCATATTATCGAAAATAATAATAAATAACTGCAATTAAAGTGCTGAAACTTAATTGAAAAGACGTAATTGATTGCGAAGGAAAACAATACAGATCTCTAAATACATGCGCACAATAATTAAAAGACAAACAAAGTAATCGATCACACTCAAAGCAAAACTATAGATTATTGTATGGGAAAAGTAAAGCAAAATAATTGATCATACTTAAAATAGCAATATAAATTATCCTATCAATCGCAGAGATATAAGATATATATATATATATATATATATATATATAAAATAGAGCACAACATCTCGAACCTATTCTATAGGTCAAGTTCGAGGTTGTAGAGGGTAGTTCCGTACCCAAAGATCACTAAAAGACACGAGTTAGAAACTGCATACAAAGAAACTTATTAAGTTGGTAGAAAAAGTACCGTAAAATTAATAGGATGATAAAAAAAAAGTATAAGACTAATTATTGGATAAAAAATTATATAAAGTAACTTTTGGGTCTAAACTATATAAACAAATAAATATGAGCTTTAGAGATTAACATGCAAAAATACCTAAGTCTATGTAAGTATCTAGAGAAATATTAACAATAGAAACCTCGTTGATTAAGTTATATACATGTAAAGATGGATATATAAATTTATGATGAAACACTAGTAAAGAAAATGCAAAAACATACGCATATGCATGAAGATGAAATAAAATAGCTTCCGAAATTGACTACGGTTGAATAAAATGCGTAAATGATACGCCACAAAGGTTGGGCTTGTATGGCCAAGACTGAAAAGAAGGACAAGATGATAATAGTGGCATTGGTAATATTTGGGCCACGGGTTAGTGCTCAGGAACAAAAAGCCAAGAAAAAAAAGATACGAAGATTATATATATATATATATATATATATGGGCACCAATTCAAATAGGTATTTTTTTTTATCTATATATAGGTATTAATTTAGCCGAAAATTTAGCATGTATATTTTTTTATTATAAAAAATAAAAAAGAGAGAATATTAATGATACACGTCTTTTCGTATATTTCATTATAGTTATTGGATCACTATTAAACGATAATTCAACGGCTAAAAAAAAATACTACCATGGATAAAGAAAAAAAATATCTATTGGCAACCTATATATATATATACATACGATGGAGACCAAATTTATATGAATATGAAAATGGAATGATAAGACTGTGATAACAACGAGGAAAGACAACAAAAAGGTGACGATGGTGGTGATAGTGGGTTGCGGTCTGGACAATAAATAAAGAAGACAAGATGATAGCAATGGAGTTGATATTGCCTACGAATTGAACATAAGAGCAAGAGAGAGAAGTCTCGGTCGAGAGAAAATAAAAGCTTGTATTATTGAATTGAAGAGCTGACCTTCATTGTTAACACAACGCGCGCGCGCGCGCACACACATATATATAGTACAAGCGGTGGAAAGATGAGAACGGGCTTTTAGACTTACAAGAAATTGACATATATATTTGATGACGTGTCACTGTGCTATATAGCTATACTTTAGGTTTTGACACATATGATATATATATAGGCGTCTAATAATAGCTTGACACATAACATAATCTTATTAACTGCTTCAATAATATTTGTTTAATTGTTTTAATTAGATGTTAAAAGGTGATCGAAAATGCTTTCGATTGGTTTTAGACTAGTCACAAATGAGGTCTTTGTATGGTCTTTAGCATTTTGTAAACATGACATAAATTTAACAATTCTTTAATAAAAAATTGATACATCAAATTTTCTTAATTAATTTCATATTGCACAATTATCATATTATTTATGATTTAATATTTTTAGTTAGTTACTAAGTATAAAAAATTGTTACACCTCAAAACAAAAAGGTTGCAAGTTTGTTGTATTTTAGCCCCTAATTGTCCACTTAATCAAAACACAATTTCCCCTAATAGTAACTTAGTAGCTTTGCCGAGTCAAATTGTTGCATCAAATATTTAATCGTGATACATAAATAATCGGAAATTATTCATATTTTCACTAAAAACACGAACCGAAAGGGTCCAAATACTTTAAATTGGTTGCTTAATTGGAAGCCCCAAAAAGGTGTATGCTTTTGTAAGTACTTGGCACCACGCGCCTAGTTTTCTTAATAAGGATACCCTCATTATTGACCACATAACTTAGCTTTGTGGCATAATATTTATAACCAAAAAAAACAAAAGCAACTATACATCAGTATGCATGGTAGAGTATATAATACTTTAGATGCTCTGTATAGTTGATGTGCCACTATATATATATATATATATATATTTGTTTTAGTCTTTGACTTCATCTCTTGACACTTGATTCAGCATCTAGATCCTCTAGTGCACCGAAGAACACCCGCAGAACTAGTAACTGACCTCACAAATTTGGCGGCTACAACCGGGAAATTTTGTAGCCCATTATCGCTTGGCTTTGCTCCCCTAAACCCTGTTTGGGTAAAAGAAGCCCCATTCTCAAAAACATCCCCCACCGAGTAAAACTTCCACGACTGTTTGTTCCCAACGGTGTCCATCCTCCAAGTAACCTGTAATATATTATTAAGAGACCATATCTATACATATGATATGAAATGAAAAATGTAACCCATGTCTTGACATTTTTGTTATTTTTGATATTATTACTATTATTATCATTATTGAGTAATTACCTCTTTGTTCCCTGATTTGGGTGCAATGAAGAGATTGGCTTCACTCTTGATGCTAGGATTCATGCTTCCCCCAATAGCGTACTGAGTCCAACCACTGTACAAGTTGTTGGCTACATGTGCGTATCCATATCGAATCCTGGATTAAATATTATAGCCTTTTTAATAACATGTGTGACATTATATTACTATTTGTAGAATGCATTTTGATTTGAATATTACCTGGGCATTCTTTGGTTGCAGTTGGGACCAAAATGGTTGTACACCACCGTGACCCTCATGTTCTTGTCACGCGAGTAGCCATCGTCGTGGCCAAGAAGCATGACCTTGTCTTGGTTTCTGAACCAGTTGTTTGAGATGGTTATGTCCGTGGAGCCACGAGTGACGTCGAGGAGTCCGTCCTGGCATTGATAGAGAGTATTATGGTCAATCCAGATCTTGGAGGCACTGATTAACCTTATGGCGTCCCCGTCGACCGGGCCCAGAGAGACCACCTTTCCGTCTGGGCCCATGACCGTGCTTGGAGCCTGGGCTCGGCAGTGGTATATCTGAAGCCCATGGATTATTATGTTGCTCGCCTGCTTGTTCAGTGAAATTCTTAGTTAACTATTAAATTGCGATAATATCATAAAAAATCCACCACTTTTAGCCTTTTATAAAAAAAAATCATATATTATCATTAATATCAAATAAAATCTTCTATTTATATTTTTCTATCAAATTTGATGAGATCTACAAATACAGTCAAAATTAAAATTTAAAATTATTACAGAAAAATCTTTATTATTTAAAATTGCGTATTAGCATCCACAACAATAGTTAGAAGGCAACCATCTTGACTAAAAAATGAGATGTAATCTCTTAAGAATTCCACGGTAATAGCTTTAAAATATGCAAAAATTCTTTTTTTTTTTTGTTATATGGTTTAAAAAGTTAAAACAATTGCTTTCAACAATTTTAATTATGTATGTAGATTCGGTGAAATTTAATAGAATAATACAAATAATGAATTTAATTTAATAGTAGTTAAAATGCGTGTATTTTTTTTGATAAAAGATTAAAATAAGTAGGCTTTTTCTTTTCTTTTTTTGATATTATCCCCTAATAAATTTGAGATTTTTCAGAAGAATAACCTTTTGAAAAGCTATATTTACACAACTTGATGAACTTGTGAGCACCATGTTCTTCATGAAAGTATAATAAAGGACAATCGATTAAAAAACCCCAATTTAAACTACAAAGGCACCCTATCAAGCTATTGTATATGTAGTTCTCTTTCCCTCTTTTAATCCCTCTACCATCCTTCTCATTCTCACTATTCTCATTCTATTTTTATGTTGTTTTTTATTAGTTGTTTTCTTTTAATTGCTCAATCTCATTGTATTTTCTTTTTCTTTTTTTTTTTCTTTTTCCTTCTTCTGTAGTTAGTTTTTTTTTTTTAAATGTTGATTGATCTCATTCCTATATTTCTCAACTTGTCCATTTGATTTCATATTTTTCTTCTCCTCGTTTGGATGCCGAAAACGAAACAAAGAAAAAAAGAAAAAGAAAAAAAAAAAACAATCCGAGAAAAGGGACAAAAAAAGAAGTGAATTTCATTAACAAGCTCTTGCATTTTGTTTTGATATAAATGTACTATACAATTAGCAGCATCATTATTGAATGATAATTTTCAAGATCCGAAATAAATAATCGAAAAAAATAAATATACTTTTACCTTCAATCTTTTTCTAAAAGAAAATTCTTTTATGTATTCTTTTCTTTGTCCCTCCTTCGTGTTTAAATAACTCGTTTGAAGTGATTTGGTTTAAAAATTTGAACTTTCTTCAACAATCGTTATCAAGATAAAAAAGATTCATGTGAAAAAAAAAATATAGAATGAACGAGCTAATTATAAGAACAAAAAAAAGAGAGAGTGGGGAGGTAATAAGGGAAAGGGGTGCTTTAGACAATTTTTGTTGGGGTTTTTATGGAATCGTCCCTTTCTAGTCATTTTATAAATAGTAGGGCTGCCTAAAGATTATGTGGGGTGTCAGTATAATTCCCTAACCCTTTTTCATCCACCTCCTCTGAAAAGTTGCAAAACCAAAATAAAAAAAAGTATGTGATGTAAAAATATATAAGGACTGTTATATATAATATATATGCATGTGTGAGATGTTACAAATTGTACAATCATGATTTTGTCACATAAAAAATTTCATAGGTCTGCATTAGGATGACAATATTGAGAAAAAGAAACAAGAACTATTTTTTAGTTTGCAAATAAATGTTAAGAAATCAATCAGTACCATTTATTAAGGTGACATAATAGCAATAGAAAATAACTTACCTTAACGATCGTCAAGCATGCATTTCCAGCAATTTGAACGCTAACACCTCTACCATCAATGGAAGTGAAGCTACTAATGAGAAGTGGTTTCTGAAGAGTGATACGCATGTCCCTTTGGAATGTGATCCAAACTTTGCCTCTAATCATGGTAGCACCATATCTCAGAGTCCCAGGTTTCGGAATCACCGGGTTGTCACTAGGGTCGGTGACTTTGTACCTCACAATGCCTCTTCCGGCGTTGCCACCACTCATTTTCCCAGCAAAACCTATTGAGCAGGAGGCGAGCTGAGGCCGGTTCCGCCGCCAATTCGGGTTCAGTCTCCAGCAACGGTCAATGGCGTTCAGTCTAAGGCCAAGCTCTTTATTGTTCAGGCTGCCTAGAATGGGGTTCGGAGCAAAAAGGGCGAGAACAACGAGGATCAAAGCAAAGCGGCTTGCAATGGCATCCATACAATTTGTAGCCATTGGTAAGGTGAGTTACAATATTGTGGTTATTGGTACGTTGTGCTAGCTATAGTGTGATTTACTTGTGGAAACTATAGATTGGTGGGAATAATAATATTTATAGTGGAGGGTAAGTAATGGTTATCTAAAGTTTGTTTAGTTGGTTTGGAGTAGCAGTGGTGGGGAGCGTTGGAATTGCATATGGCCGCTAGCTATGAACAGAAAAGAGCAAGGTTTATTTTATTTTATTTTGTGGCGCAATCTCTAAGTTTAGCTCATCTGTCGTTTGTACATTTGCTTAATTACAGAGTCATTTAGTCTTTTTATGCTTTGAGAAATTTTTAACGTGTTATTTATGAACAAA
The DNA here is from genome assembly GCA_002914805.1 of Parasponia andersonii. Classification (NCBI taxonomy): domain Eukaryota; kingdom Viridiplantae; phylum Streptophyta; class Magnoliopsida; order Rosales; family Cannabaceae; genus Trema; species Trema andersonii. The sequence goes on from JXTB01000414.1 coordinate 320,240, forward strand.
TTTATTAAATGGAGGTTTCACCTCTATAACCCCAATGTTTACAACCTAAAACCTCCGCTTAATTTAATACCATTAATTTGGTATTTATAACCTACCAATTAATATCCCTATTCAGTAGTTTTTTTTGTTTTATGTTATCTTATGGATGTTAGAACTCTAGATCTAATCTGTGATTCTAAGCTTAAATATACCGCTTATTGTACTTTCACTTTAATTGTTTTTTCTATTTATCTCTAATTATACATTTGCAATATTTAATTCATAAAAAATGCTATTTTCTTTCTTTTCTTTTCTTTTTTTCTTTTTAATATTCAATAATACGGGATTGTTGATTCATTCAAGTTTTATCCTTAGAAATACAACATAATTGAAATTTTGTACTTTTTGGTTGAGACCCTAGTAGTTATAAATAATATTGTTAAGTATAATGCTAAGGATCACACCTATTATTCCAAATTTATAATCCCACTTAATATAACATTTGATTTGTCATAATCACGGTTTAATTGGTAAGTGGTTTAATAATATTCATTAATTAATATAACATTTGATTTGTCACAATCACGGTTTAATTGGTGAGTGGTTTAATAATATTTATTAATTAAATGAGTGGTTTAATAATATTTATTAATTAAATGCTAACAATTAATATTGCCACATAAGGTGTTTAAACATGTGAGATATGTAGGATTTTATTCTATTGGTTTGTGATGTAACACTCCTTTTTTAAACAAAATTATGATTTCAACAAAATGAACACATCGTTTTGGCTCTATTTAAATTTAACATATTGTATTCAAAACACTAATCTGAATATTTTGGTTTCAAACTACAAAGCCTTATTGATCAAAATGCAAAATAAAATTATTTTACTTTCAGTGAATTAGATTGAATATATAAATAATCATTTTTTGTTCTAAGTATATTTCCATTTTAATTTTGTATAAATTTTTATTTATAAATATATTATACAATTAAAATTTCATTTTAATTTAGTATATTTTTTTTATTTATAAATAACTCGAAAATATTTTTGACTTCGGTTTGTAGGGCTTTTCCCCGAAGGGAGCCCTTCCAGAAATTCTCGAGGGCCAAGGCCAAGCCCAGGCCCAAGAGGGGGTTTGGAAATAGTTTTCAACCAGCAATAGACGCGCCTCGGTTAGAACCTCACTAGCTGCGTCATTGCCCCAAGCGCAAAGATGCTAAGTCAATTGTACCAGGTCCTCTTTTATGATCTAAACCCCAACTCTTCACGTCATTGTTTCCCGATGTGGGACTTGTATATCGCTCTTTACAAAATCGGTGTTATTCCTCCAAAGGACAAAAACGCCTTAAATTTGTAAATCCCCTATTTTGCAAGGCCTTCTCTAAATCTAAATGCAAGATATTTTTTTCACTCGCGGAAGAGGATTTTGGAATGAATTTCGCACGAATTTCATTTGAATTTAGTAAGCCGACAGTTTTGAGTAGAAGCACTACAAGAAGTCAAGAACACGTAGGGTATAAGAATCCATTATGTTTCGTTATAGGATATACAAGGAATTGTTTAACAAAAGAAAAGACACTGGGACTTTGTGATTTTTGAGGGTAACATGAATCCAACAAGAGAAAGATGAAATAATTACTCATCGTCATGATTGTGATAGCTTACCTAAACTTAGAAATAACATTAAATAATCAGGCCCCGTTATCGTGATTGAAATGACATATCAGAACGTGTGCATCCCTATAAATATGTGATTGATTCAAATTTAACTAGTATACTGCCCTCAAATAATTAAGAAAAAAAAACCTTCAGTTGTGCATGTCCTAGGCAATTAATCTGAGTATGTTTAAGAAAAAACCTTGAGCTGTGCATGTCCAAGACAATTTATCGGAGTATCAAAGCTCTCTGAAAAGTATATATGCCAGTATACCTGCCTAATCCATTGAGGCACTAGCTAAATGCTTGTGCCAAGAAACACGTGTCATACGTAATCATATCAATCATGCAATGGCAAATTTAGTTTTATGTTTAAATAAGATTCAGTACTGTTTGGAAATATATTCTTTTAGCATAGTGCCCAATTTTCTTAACTTTTTTGTTTTTTTTTTTAAAATCTTTTTTCGTGTTTCAGAAAAGAAAAAACAAAATCCCCTACTAAATGTGGTCGACTTGACATCTAAGCCAGACAATGTTTCTATGATACGTCAAATATACATGTTCCTAAATAAATAGTTTAACATTTAAAAATGTGTTAGTGAGATAAGTGTTCATTACTTCAGAAACCTCTTATAATTAGTCAGAAAATTAGCCAATCACAGATAAACTGTGTAAAATTAGGTCTCTTATTAGCAATCAGAAAAATCTCGGCCAGAGGTTCCAACCTCATCAAACAGGGCGCTGATAGTCAGTCCACTCGGTCCTGCTAAAAGATCCTAACACCGAACACTTAATTATTGGTGGGAGGTTCTGTTTTTTGTATTTTCAAAACAGTGGTTTGAAACCTGTAATTCTGGAATTAGTAACTGGAAATTGTGTTTTGGAAATCCGTTTGATAGTAGTATTTGAGTAAGGTTTTTTAAATTAAAAATTGTGAAAACATTTTTGGTTTGAAATTTGAAAACATAACAGAAAACAAAAATTTGTTTGGTTGAGTTGTTTTATAAACCTTTTTCAGTACTAATTATAGTTTTTATTTTAAAAGGATGTTTCTTTTTTTAATTAAAATAAATAAAAATATTTTACATAAATTGGCAATGTAAACAAATTGGACCATCAAAAAATGACATAATTAATAGCTAAAAAATATTATATCATCCAAATATGACGTAAGCATATATTATATATGTGTAAATGATAGATATTTTAAGCGACATGAGTAGAATGCTTTAGCTATATTTGGCCGCAATATCGTCTTTAACATGCAATATCGTTTCTAATATTTGTCATCTGACTAATCTACGCTTGACTGGGATCTAACTACGGCATTTTTTGAACGTTTTCTTGATCATTAGAGCTCTTTGCATTATCTTTCACTCTTGCTTCTGCCTGGTTTCGACTTTCAATATCTTCAACTAATGTGGCATCCATTGGGTAAGCATCAAACATGCTATCACCCCTTGAGTGCATTCTAATAAAATTATGTATAGTACAACATGTTATAGGTATCAAACGTTGCTCGAAGATTGGAAAATTACTCATTAGTTTTAGAATTAAGAATCCAGTTTTGAGTACTCCAAAACAACATTCAATGACATTACGCAATGACGAATGCCTTGTTGGAATTAAAAACGATTTTTGCAGCGGAAGATTAGCCTAGGAATATTTAAAAATTTTCTCAAAATAATTGAGTATATGAGTGCATAGTATTAATTCATAGCAAATAGGAATATACAAAGAGAATAGATCTAATACCTCTTGTAGACTATCAGCGGATCTTAACTTTACTGTCTTCTCAACTACGATCTTCCAATCCAAGCCTCAAGCATAACTGGATGAACGTATGGGCGTTACGTATAATTTCTTAAAACTCACACTTTAGGCACTTGCAATTTTCTCAACACATGAGATTGTAAGAATTTTGTTCTATAGAGAATAGGAAGACTCTCTCCTTTTTCTCTCTAGTTTATGGAGGCTCTGTATAAAATAATACGTAGTGTGTCTTTATTATCTACTTTTGTTTCCTTTATATATATATTTATTAAATTATTTAATAAATAAATTATTAATCAAATTAATATATATAATATAAATAAAAC